>WWET01002855.1:104807-124419 GCA_011038615.1 Limnodynastes dumerilii | reverse complement strand
GGGGGGGGGGGGGAGTTGTATAAATAGAAAAGAGCAAGGGACCCCAGACTGAGCAGGGGAGGTGAAAAAAAGTGAACACTGAAAGAGCGATTAGATAAGTAGGATGTGAACCAGGAATGAGCTGTGCCCTGAAAACCCAGGGATTGTAACATTTGTATGAGAAGAGAGTGGTCAACAGTGTCAAAAGCAGCAGAAAGATCCAGCAGAATTAGAAGAGAGTAGTGTCCTTTAGATGTAGCAGTGATTAAGTCATTGTGAGTTACAGTCTATGGACCTGATTCATAATAATGGCTGGAAGGGTACTTACGTGTGCCAGGTGTTACTTGTCTGAAGGGCTTCCGTACGTAAAAACTTAAGTGAAAGGGGCCGGCATTTAATTTACGCATGGCTATACAGACGGGGTTACCAGAGAAGTAGGTGTGGATATATGTGTATCCGCACCTACGGATCACATACGCAAGTGTGAATCCAGTCCCAAGTGTATGGAGTTCCAATATATGGAGTTCCAGAATATGTAGTTCCATTGTATGGAGTTCCAGTGTATGGAATTCTAGTGTATGGAGTTCTAGTGTATGAAGCTCTAGTGTATGGAATTCTAGTGTATGGAATTCTAGTGTATGGAGTTCCAGTGTATGGAGTTCCAGTGTATGGAATTCTAGTGTATGAAGCTCTAGTGTATGGAATTCTAGTGTATTCTTCTTTTTCTTCTTCTTCTTCTTCTTCTTCTTATTATTACTATTATCATTTATTTATAAGGCGCCACAAGGTGTCTGCAGCGCCATACAAAGTACAACAACAAAATAGCCATGCTGTGCCTTATAGTACTATCTGTGTCTGCATGATAAGGGTTACAAGGATCGAGAGCGATTTTTCCAAGGACAATCGCCATGCTTTTAAACATAATAGCACAGCGATTTATCCATGAAAAAATCGCTGAACAGCGACAGCTATTATAAATCACCAAAAAAAAGCACAGCATAGTGAATGCCGCAATTAAAAAAAAAAATCGTGGCAAAATCGCTGCAATGGCTGGCGATTCATAATCATTGTCCAAAAGAGATTTTAGTATATGAGGCCCTAGGGGCTGGATCCAGACTTAAGTAAGTGCTTGAAATTAGTTACTCCTGGGCTAAACCATGTTGATTGCAGGGGAGTCATATTTCATCTGTTGCAAACAGTATTAGAGTTGAGAGGTGATGTTTCCTATCCCAAGTCTAAATAACAGTGTGATAGTAAAGCTGGTCAGTATCTGTGTGCAGAAAGCAATTAAAAAATATATTCCTGTGCAGTAAGCAATTGAAAGATATATCCCTGCATGCAAAGAATACAATTAACTTGACTCCCCCTGCAATCAACCCTGCCCCATGTACAGAACTCCTAGATGCACGGAAACAGTATCCGTACGTCCAGAGTTCCGCTGCGTATCTAAGGGTTCTGAGCATGTGCACTATTGTACCACAGCCCATTCCCGCATACCGCATGTGGAAAATGGTTGTTGTCCTTGCGTCAGGATCCAGTCCCGTGTCCCTCTCTCTCTCCCTCTCTCTCTCTCCCTCACCTCTCTCTCTCTTTCATTGGCCTACCAAGTGTCTTCTCCCTGGAAAATCCCTTTACACATGTGTATTGTATCTATTATAAGGGATAGAATGCCACATGTCTTACATCACTGCACAGTCTGTCCCTCTCCATTATTTGGCTTGACTGGAAATGGACGCTTTGAAGTTATTTGCAATGTTAGCTACCAAATGTAGCTAGAAAGAAGCAAAGAATTGGCAAGTGACTAATTGAAGACACTCTCCTGCACTGCGAGTGGTAGGACAGATACGAGACAGACCTGACACTTTTTCGACTTCAGGCCAGTGAAGGACAACATGGCCTTTATGATAAACAACATATAACTGCACAGAGCCTTTCTGAATAGTACAGAACATCTTGACTGCAACACAGGCAAATAATCTGTAAGTGGAAACAGGAAAAATAGAGTGCTTTGATGTTGCTCTTTTGTTCTCTGTTCAGCCATTATTCATATGTAAAATAAATGTGACATTAAAATTCAGTCAGTTGAATATTATTTGAGCCCTTTCCTTTCATTCAGCCTTCATTTTCTGCAATCAAAGTTTCACATAGACGTTCCTTATTGTTCTGCCTTTCTGACTCATTTATCAAACTCCCGACTCAAACGTCAACAGTGCTACGTTTTCTTTTTAATATATAGGTGATGACAAATCCATGCATTAACAAAATAAAGAGCTGGTATATAGTCCCAGTATGCTGCTACAGAATTGGCAGGGTGTTGCCTCTACACAGCCCAGAAGAGATAGTCCACTCTACCCAAGCAGAGGCAGATCTACTAATGAAGCTTAAGCTTAAGGGCCCCAAAAATATAGGTCCGCCACTGTTACCAAGGAACTACGTCTGGTCTTCTTCGTAGGGGAGGAGCCGTTCTGAGGGTCTCTAATGGGGTTGGTGCACAAGAAATAAAGCCCTTTGCAAACTAAGATTAGAACATGCCTCTCCAAGATGTTATTATTATTATTAACGTTTATTTATAAGGCGCCACACGGTATCCGCAGCGCCGTACATAAGCAATAGTAAAACGACAGTTGCATATACAATACAATAATTGATTAACAGAGGGGGAGGAGCCGTTCTGAGGATCTCTAATGGGGTTGGTGCACAAGAAATAAAGCCCTATGTAAACTAAGATTAGAACATGCCTCTCCAAGATGTTGTTATGGGGTCGACCGTTCCACCCATGGGTAGGGCCGCAACTAGAGGTGAGTTATAGGGGTGGTCGAAATGGGGCACCAGTAAGTTAAATTTTAAGGTTAAAAACTGGTTATTAATTCAAGGCTGGGGGCACCAATTCTTCCTTCTTGCCCCAGGCGCTAAAATTTCTAGCTACGGCGCTGCCAACTGGACTGATCCTCGGGCATCGGTACGTTTTACTAACAATGGGGCAGATCCAGAAATCCGCACGCACGTAATACGTAGTTATGAGCCCATAGCAAGAAGTGTCCGCCCCTGCACTCCCCGCTGTCCTACCTTAACAATTACCACTCATAACGGGGCTTCTCCGCGTCTGTCCCCTGATTTAAATGGGCCATCGTGAATTAAGGCTCTGCCCCTTCATCGTAAGTACTAACGTTGCGTCTGTTAGTACTTGCGCACAGGAAACATCTGCCGCCCGCATGCGCAGATGTTCCCAGACAGAGGACTTACGCATAAGTGACTTGCATAAGTCCCCAGTCGGCCGTTCTTCAGGATCTACCCCAGTGACATTTACAGCATGGGGCAAATCCTGCATAAGAAACAACAACAAAAAGGAGCAAGTCTGCACCTGGCAAGTCATGTGAGGGGTGTAAACTACTTTTATTGTATTACATGCGGGAAAATATTTAGATTTTGCTGTTAAAACACAAATACTTCCATTCCATTTCAAACTCTTTTTATTTACTTTGGGCCGGATCCTCAGCTGCGGCTGTCTTCCACAGACGGGCGTAATTTGCCTATAGATAGCTACTGCGCATGCGCATATATGCGGTCTTTAAGACTATGTACTATAGTTACTACGCATACGCATCTATAGGCAAATTACGGCCGTCTTCCACAGATGGCCCTTTTTTCCTATCTCTGGATCAGTCCCTACATGTTCTGTAACAGAAGGTTTCTTGAATACACCACATGACATAAGTGAGTTGATAATTGAAGTTCACAAATACCAGCAGCCAATGGCGGTTCCTTTTCAAATAGAACTTATAAAATAATCACTCAAGGTCAGGGTTGCCGACTTTTGACAGCTTCGGGAGATCCCAGAGGGAAGCTAGAAATGATGGTGGGGGTGGGGCTTAATACCGCGATTTATGCAAATTGCATAATTAAGCCCCGCCCCTGACTCATACTTACCCGGTTTTTTTGCAGAAATAGTGATTGGGAAATTGCATCATCAAGTCGCTCCCTGGCCCTAGCAACACTAGTATACTAGAGTTGTTAGGCGGGGGCAGGACTTGAGGCCGTGGTTCCGGGAGAGTCGGCAACCCTGCTCAAGGTTTGTGTGGCTGTTGGGTTGTATATCTGTACAGGTGCGGTTTCCCGGCACGATGGTCTGTTCTCCGCCAGACCATTGCACAGCAGATGCATGGTGACTGCCTTATAGAACAGAGGTGCTGCAACTCCCAGAGTCTCAAAGATTTCTCCAGCAACAGGTAAGATTTTATGCTAACCCTGGACCGTGTTCACAAATACGAGTGAGTTGCGTGCGGACAAATCCGTACCTAACTCACCCGTCCTGCCCCTACCTCGCCCCGTTTTTAGGTACATATGGCACTTACGAGTGCCATAGAGCTACCATATCTTACCGTGCGGAGTTTCCTTCTTAAGAAGGAAACTACTCATGGACAATGCCCCTCCCCCCGCGGCTAATCTAAATCCCTCCCCCCTCCCACTTCTACCTAAACACTCCCCCAGGGGGCATAACGCCGCCTCTTTCTAATTAAACTGCTCAGCGTGGTCTTTAAAGACTGAATGGAGGCAATCTACAGACCTAACTGGTACGTAGATTGTGTAAATGACCTACTATGCATGCGTAATAGGTTATTTACTCAATATATATGCACCTAAGAAGCAGAAGCTTCTTAGGTGTGAATACGGTCCCCTAACCCTAAGTTTCCTGCAGCCTAACTCTAACTTTCCCCTTCTTGAACCCTAACCCTAACTCTCAATGTCCCGCATAGAATTTTCCCATCCCATCTGTACCATTAGAAGTTTTTCACTATCAGCTGTGTTCCAGTTAATAAAAAATATTTATTTATTATTTTTTATTTATTTATGTATTTTTATATACTTAAGTGGAGATATGTACTGTAATGGAAACACTTCTTTATATTACTTATATTGCTTTAACCGCTTTCAGTAATTATATAGTTTAAACCCCTCTAGTGTTTCTAGTATATGGGGAGTGCCAGGGGGGAGTCAGCGATGTAACGCTGAGCGTTAGCACGCTCAGCGCTACATCGTTGATCTGGATCAGGCCCAATGTCCTGCATAGAATATTCCCATCCCATCTGTACCATTAGAAGTTTTTCACTATCACCTGTGTTCCACTTAATACTCAGAATATTTATTTATTTATTTCTGTATTTTTATATACTTAAGTGGAGATATGTACTGTAATGGAAACACTTCTGTATTTTTATATACTTAAGTGGAGATATGTACTGTAATGGAAACACTTCTTTATATTACTTATATTGCTTTAACCGCTTTCAGTAATTATATAGTTTAAACCCCTCTAGTGTTTCTAGTATATGAAAACAACACAAGGGTAATAGCCTACATTTATCTTCATGGGAAATTACAGAAAATGATGCAATCTATGTCTTTTACCATATAAATGTGTGATATTTATATTTGTTTTACCATTTTTATACCTGACTATGGGATAAAGCTTTGCTTCCTTGCGGTAATGGAGGTGGTTATGATAGATTTAGGCTGCTATACAAATATGACTTGCCATCATTACGCTGCTTACCCCATAAGGAGCTGCCAGAGAGGAAATCCTAGTACAAGACTCAACACCTCCTCCCTCTCCGAGGAGCTGGTCATTCGTTCATTCATACAGCATTAAACCCCTTTATAGTAATCACATACATAGTGGAATATTTACTGTAGCATGGCTCTTTCACATTTGTAACTTTTTGTCACTTTCTATTAATTAATCATTCATGGACTAGTTGCAATGCATTATATTCACTGACAATTATTAAACCTTTATATTGAGTGCATTTCCGCCATTGTTCCTCTTTTTGTACATTCTTTTTATGGTTGGTGCAACAAATACACCGCAGGGTCAAGAGGCAGCTCCACTTATAGTAATTGTTGAAAAATTTAATAGTTTCAGACTAGAATTGAGGAATAATAGCACAATTCTACCAAATATGGAAAAAAAGCGCCACCGAGCCGCAGTTGTAACAGCAGAGATCTGCCGTCACTTTCTATGTTTCTATGTTACACTCAAACGCTCCCTTAAATTGACACAAAATATTTGATCTTTTTTAATGGCAATTCTTGATCACTCCTTTCATATTATTACCATTTATATTGAATCCTATAGTAATTAAGACTATGTTGTCATATGACATAAGCCTTTATGGCAACACAGTGATTGATGTCTGGATAGGTGGAATGTCTAATCCTGGGATAACTAGTGCTATTGCTATTAAATATGTGCCATTGGATAATCAGAACCCATAACAATCACAATGGAACGCCAACACAGTTATTGCAATGATATTCCTGTCTATGTCTATGTGGTCAGTGGATGTGGTTGGTCAGTTTGGCCATGCCAATATACTGTATTGTTGCATAATAGTTATAAATGTAATGTAGTTTGTCATGTACGGTAAGAGGATTTCTAGGTCTTTTCAGTTCATCTTTATTTGTTAGCTAATTCTTCTGCTCCAGTCAATTGTTTAATCTGGGGAATTTATTCACTTCTCATAAATGAACAGTTAGTTGTAGACAAACATATGTTATAGAGAGAGACCTGGGGCCAGATTTACTAAGCTGCGGGTTTGGAAAAGTGGAGATGTTGCCCATAGCAACCAATCAGATTTTAGCTAACATTCTCTATTATGTAATAAGAAAGTGAGAGCTAGAATCTGATTGGTTGCTATAGGCCCATCCATCCACGCAGCCTAAACCTAACCCTCCATGCCCTGCAGCCTAACACTAACCATCCATCCACGCAGCCTAAACCTAACCCTCCATGCCCTGCAGCCTAACACTAACCATCCATCCACGCAGCCTAAACCTAACCCTCCATGCCCTGCAGCCTAACACTAACCATCCATCCACGCAGCCTAAACCTAACCCTCCATGCCCTGCAGCCTAACACTAACCATCCATCCACGCAGCCTAAACCTAACCCTCCATGCCCTGCAGCCTAACACTAACCATCCATCCACGCAGCCTAAACCTAACCCTCCATGCCCTGCAGCCTAACACTAACCATCCATCCACGCAGCCTAAACCTAACCCTCCATGCCCTGCAGCCTAACACTAACCATCCATCCACGCAGCCTAAACCTAACCCTCCATGCCCTGCAGCCTAACACTAACCATCCATCCACGCAGCCTAAACCTAACCCTCCATGCCCTGCAGCCTAACACTAACCATCCATCCACGCAGCCTAAACCTAACCCTCCATGCCCTGCAGCCTAACACTAACCATCCATCCACGCAGCCTAAACCTAACCCTCCATGCCCTGCAGCCTAACACTAACCATCCATCCACGCAGCCTAAACCTAACCCTCCATGCCCTGCAGCCTAACACTAACCATCCATCCACGCAGCCTAAACCTAACCCTCCATGCCCTGCAGCCTAACACTAACCATCCATCCACGCAGCCTAAACCTAACCCTCCATGCCCTGCAGCCTAACACTAACCATCCATCCACGCAGCCTAAACCTAACCCTCCATGCCCTGCAGCCTAACACTAACCATCCATCCACGCAGCCTAAACCTAACCCTCCATGCCCTGCAGCCTAACACTAACCATCCATCCACGCAGCCTAAACCTAACCCTCCATGCCCTGCAGCCTAACACTAACCATCCATCCACGCAGCCTAAACCTAACCCTCCATGCCCTGCAGCCTAACACTAACCATCCATCCACGCAGCCTAAACCTAACCCTCCATGCCCTGCAGCCTAACACTAACCATCCATCCACGCAGCCTAAACCTAACCCTCCATGCCCTGCAGCCTAACACTAACCATCCATCCACGCAGCCTAAACCTAACCCTCCATGCCCTGCAGCCTAACACTACCCATCCAGTCCCGCAGCCTAAACCTAACCATCCATGCCCTCCAGCCTAACCCTACCCATCCATGCCCTGCAGCCTAACCCTAACCCTCCATACCCCGCAGCCTAAACCTAACCCTCCGTGCTCTGCAGCCTAAACCTAACCATCCATGCTCTGCAGCCTTACCCTAACCATCCATGCCCTGCAGTCTAACCCAAACTATCCATGCCCTGCAGCCTAAACCAAACCATCCATGCCCTGCAGCCTAACCCTAACCATCCATACCCCGCACCCTGACCCTAACCATCCATTCCCGCAGCCTAAACCAAGCCATCCATGCCCTACAGCCTAACCCTAACCCTCAATGCCCCGCAGCCTAACCCTAACCATCCATGCCTAAACCTAACTTTTTCCTAAAGTCCTAACCCTATACCTGCTGCAACCGCCGCATTCTACACCTAATCGCGGCTGCTGCTTTTCACTTTTGGGACCAGGGAAATAGTTACCCATTCCCGATAGTCATTTTCTCAATTTTGGCCTATTTTGAACAGTGATATAGTTGCCATTCAGCTGACCGGCAACAGCATCCCCAGTAATATCTACTCCATATCCTTCACACGATTGCACCCTACAGCTTTCCAACTGAACCTGTTTACATCCACCACTCACATTGCAGTCCTTGGACCAGAGCCAGGCATACAAGAAAGGGGTGTTTCCAAGCACTAGGATAGGAAACGCCCACTTTGTGTTGGCAGCGCAAAAAAAAGGTGTTTCTATGGCGATCGATGCTGGCTCTGAATGTCCCTGCCGGTCCTTTCTTTTTAATGCGTGCCGGCCCCTTGTTATATTTTCAGGAGTATCTTTTCCTCCCTCTAGTAGAGGTAGATCCAGACCTAAGTGCTTGTAACGTTTCATCACGTAGGGTATTTACGCTGATGTATTTTCTATGCACTCCCCTGGACACTCCCCTCGCTCATACGTACTTTAGTCATTTTACGCTTGCAAACCCTACCTTTACTTTTGAAAGCGTAACTACTGACGCACGTAAAGGCCTCACGTATGTAAGTGTCTAAGCACAGCCATACTGCACGATTTAAATAACTCACCCTGCCTCCGAAGCGTAATTACGGGTGTTGTGTGGCTATCACGCCCCTTCGTTCGTAGTTACGCTGTTGATATGTGGCTGGTACGTATGTTCAGAGTTACGTGGCATAACATCTGCCGTGCTCATGTGCAGTACATACAAAACTGCGTTCTTACGTCACCAGCTAGCGTAAAATCGCTCGTGTACGTAGTTTAAGATCTGGCCCATAGCTCTTATTAAGAGGAGGAAAAGAGAGGTATATACAGAGACTGCTAGAATATAGGTGTATAAGGTGTATATATGTAAGACATTTTTTTTACGTAAATTAAATGGCTAAAATAAATTATAAAAAATAAATAAATAATAGCCACACATATGTATATAAATACACACAGACACACACACAGACACAAGCATATTTTGCCCACTAGGATTAATATGCGAATATTCGCAAATATGCTTTAATATTTTTCTGTTTCCACATGGCCCATAGCTCTTATTAAGGGGAGGAAAAGAGAGGTATATACTGAGACTGCTAGAATATACGTGTATAAGGTGTATATATGTAAGAAAATATTTTTAACGTAAATTAAATAGCTAAAATAAATGATAAAAAAAATAAAAATAATAGCCACACATATGTATATAAATACACACACACACACACACACATTTAAGCATATTTTGCCCACTAGATTTGCCAATAGTGTTTCTTGTTCATTTGAACATGGATGATTCCAGCGGTCAAATAACTAAATAAATAGATAAAACAGCATTCATTGTGTTGAGGCTTAGAAATAGTCAAAGTCCCAAAAGTGAGCCACCGACAATGCGCCAGGACATCAATTAAGTGCGAGATCCGACAAGGTCGACAAATATCTCAGATCATCGCAGGTCCTCGCCGGGGGGTGAGTATTACTAAATCTTGCATTCGGAGTTGCCAGGTTCACTGTGAGGAGAAACAAGCCCGGCTAAGTGACTTTTTTATATATATTTTTTTTAAGTAAATAGGCCATAGTCATACAATTACATTTTTACAAATATATGTATTTTTACTGGTGATAAAGGGCCTGATCCAGACCTACGCTCATGAAACGCTTATGTGCATAGCGTAATTATGCCGGCGTACCTCCGATGCACTCCACTCGGCGCTCCCCTTGGTCGTACTTACTTTTGCCTTCTTACACTCAGCAAAACCTACCCTAACCTTTCTGAGCGTAACCGCATGCGCCCATAAGCTCATTGCGTAGTTACGACGCTTAGCACGCCCATACTGTACAATTTAAATACCTCACCCCGCCCTCGGTTCATAATTACGGAGATCGTATGGCAGGCACGCCCCCCCCCTCCGAGTGTAACTACGAAGCTGTTACGATCAAGGCCCATATGCTCCGTTTCTCAGATCGTAACATGAGCGTAACATCTGCCCCGCCCATGCGCAGTAAGTACAAAAGGCCGTTTTTACGCTTACGCCTGCCTAAGACCATAAGCTCAGAGACAGACACAAATAGACAGTTTAGCAACACATTCCAAATAATAACAGAATTACATTTACTAGGAAATAAAACACAGATTTACACCCTGAACAGATAATATATAACAATATAAAATGTTTGCATAGTGATAATACAAACAATATGGTAATATGAGAGCATTTGCATGTCTCTTCCTGTCTTGTACTATAATGTCGACAACATACGTGCTCGAAACGTGTACGTTTGTTTTCTAGTGTAAAGGTCACTTCTCTTGCAGATAATTCTGCAGGTTTGATTTTTTTCAACCCCAGACATAACAACTGATAAACTGTACAATATTATATACAAATGCCATATACTGCGAATTAGGCCTGTAGACTGACTACTACAGCCGCCTCTGGGGAAAGAAATTACACTTAAGTGTGAATCCGGTACCCTGACACAATGGGCCAAATCCTAAACTACGTACGCGAGCGATATTACGCTAGCCGCTGAGGTAAAATCGCTCATTAGTATTTACTGTGCATGCACATGGCAGATGTTACGCCACATAACTCAGAACGTACGTATCAGCCACAAATCATCAGCGTAACTACGAACAAAGGGGCATGACATCCATACGACACCCTTAATTACGCTTCGGAGGCGGGGGAAGGCATTTAAATCTTACAGTATGGGCGTGCTTAGGCACTTATGAACGTGAAGCCTTTACGTACGTCAGTAGTTATGCTTTGAAAAGTTAAGGTAGGGTTGGGAAGCATAAAACGGCCAAAGTACGTACGGCCGAGGAGAGTGTATATTAATTACGCTAGTGTAAATACGCTACGCATTGTACAGTAACTAGCCCATAGGTCTGGATCTACCCCAATGTGGCTTAATGATATTAAAGATAAGGGTCTGATCCAGGTTTGAAAGAAAAGGCAAAACAGATACAACAGTAGATCATAGTTGCTGACTTCTTTTCTTCTCTCTGGCACATCTTGAAGGGGAGAAAGAAATGCCGGTATTTGGGTGGGGCTCGATGAAACGTCCAGGGGCGTCCAGGCATGTCAAAGCTATAATCTATACTCTTACTGGGAATAGGTCAGAGCTTGATGATGCAAATTGCGTCATCAAGCCCCACCCATCCTTAGCAACACTAGGGCTCCCGGAGGAGGGGCGGGACTTGAGGCAGCGATTTGCATGAAATCATGGCCTCAATCCCCTTTTGCGGGAGATTCAACAGCTCTCCCAGCATACAGGGGGAAGTGCCCCGAATTTCGTGAGTCTCCCGGATATTCCTGGAGAGTCGGCAAGCGCTGGTGTAGACAAATTTAAACTGTGAAAACAGAATTAGAGTTCAGAGGTGAAGTTTCCTAACTGAACTCTGATTTACAGATTACTTACAGAATGTGGGATTTATGTGCAAAATCATAGTATTTTCTCTGCATGTAAAATCATTAAAGTTACTTTGTTCCCCTCACATTGCAACGTGATCTTGCTCAAATCTACATTTGCTCCTGTTTTACCCTGGTAAGAGAAGATGAAAGTTAATTTATTTAACTGGAACCAATTAAACTCCCTGTGTGGGTCAGGGGGCCAGGCGTTGACACTCACCTTGTTTTGGTTTTGGATTGGTCCTCACGGCAGTGGGAGGAGCTGTTGTCCAGGCCTTTAAAAGACGTTCTGCCTTGGGGTCTCTCTCCTTCTTCCTTGGATTTCTCCCCCCCCCCTTTTTATTTAGACGTTTGGGTTTTGGCTAAGTTTAGGCTTGAATGGGGGAAAGCAGGATTAGCAGTTGGTTGGCTCTCTTATTTCTTCGTCTGGTTAGATATTACAGGTCTTTGGCCTATGTGGTTTGGAATATGTTTACAGATGAGGTGTCGTGCTGAAGGTGGTTCATATGTGCTTTAATGGTTGTTGTTTTGGTTCATTAATAGCTGGTGTAAAATGTTCATGTGTTTATATTCACTAATGTACATATGTTTGTTATTTCTCACTTCCAAATTTTCATTAGTCATTGTGATTTTGTTGATTAACCTTCTTTTCTTGGCCCCCATCAAATTTCTTAAACGTTAGGTTAACTTATGACCCGATTAGGCCAAATTATTAGCGGTAAGGGTTATTAATCAAATTGGGTTAGAGCCTATGCAAGTCTCTGTGTCTCTTTATTAGAGTAAGTGTTGGTTGGTGACTGTTGCCGGGGAGCACACACCTCACACATGGGAAGTTTAGTGAATCAGTTCCGTGAATTGCATCATTATGTTCCACAATGTTTAGTGCTGTTATTACAACATGAAGCATTGATCGGGGATTACTGATGCTTTTAATGAAAAAAAGCAGCATCATAGTATAGCCACCTGCTATGCAGTTTGCAGGGTAGTGGTGGGAGGAATTGATGACACAATGAACATCATAAAACCCCTACAGGTTATCAGTCGTATCTCTCCTCTGGGCTTTCCTGGAGGAAGGAAAATAAAGGTCGTAAAGTATGCAATACCTCATCAGATAGAGTGCAGAATGCTGATATGTGCAGTATTTTTGCGGCAAGGGCAGACAACATTAAGAGGAAGACAACTAGGATCCCTGTTGTGTTTATAATAAATCATCAACACGAGGGCACACAAAGATATGAAAGCAAACACAATTAAATGCTCACAGCTCAGGCAGTGCTGGCAGCTGTAAGCTCTTTGTAAGTCTCATTCCTTCAGCCTCCAGCACAGAGTTCCTTTAAACAAAGGTCTTTGAAGAACACAGGGCAATGTCAGTTCCCCTCTCCATGTGAAGCTGGCGACCTCAGTAGTGTCTGAGCTGTCAGATGATTAGAGGAACACTTGGGAACGCTGTAACACCTAGTCCCTTCTCTGTCCTGTCAGGGCTTTTGTTGCACATTGTGGAGCCACACAGAGAGCAGTCAATTGGAGAAAATGAGTTGTGAGTTGGGACTGAGCTGGCAGTGGAGGTGGGCAGCTCTGGTACAGTATTCAGCGTCCTAATCAAGGATCAAAACCTTGCACAACAATCTTTGTTCTGCCACCCCCCATGAGGGCAGGTTACAGGTGCCAGGCTCACTCTGCTGAATTAATGAAAACTGATTAGACTTCTGATGTGTCTGGATGAATTAGTCACAGGACGACAAAGAGAGGCAGCGAGGCGCAAGATCGTCACTGGTCAAGGGGGACATTACAGTGAAAGTCATTAGTAATTAACATGCAAAACATGTTGTCTTAGAGGGAAGAAGAAGCCGCCAGCTGTGATGTATTATTGTTTATTTATAAAGCATTTGTAAGCTATTTAGTGGTTATTGGTTTATTATTATAATTTTTTTTCTAAGTTGTGGGTTTTGATTCTAGCTGACATTCTCTAGAATGCAATAGTTAAATAAGATCTAGAATCTGATTGGTTGCTGTGGGCAAACTCTCCACTCTTCCAAAACCCACAGTTTAGTAAATCTGGACCATTAAATAAAAAAAAATGCGTCTGGATTAGAGAGGACATGATAAAGATGGTCTATGGGGCCGTGAGTCGCAGTAGCATATGAGTAGTAACAATATAGGCCTGGCTTCTAAGCTGTGAATGCAATGCAAGCCAGGGTCTGTATCCATGCACAGTGCGGCCATCAGTGTGGGACAGCCAGGACGCGGGCCTGGAGAGAGAGGGGGCCCACTGATACTCAGCTCATCTCTCTAGTAGCAGGTGTCAGCAGTATCCTGCCGCCAATACTTGCTGCTGGAGAGGTGTAGCAGGCTGCACAACAGTTGGCCGATGCACAAGGAAGCATATCCCTGCACATCAGCCTGCTGTGAACCAGAACTGCAGGTCAGCTAAGCCCGCCCTTATGTGACATCATGAGTGACATCACAAATCTCCACACATGAATGGGAATGATTGGGAAAGCACCCTCATTGCCCGCACAGACATCTGACTGTAAGACCCTGCCTTAAAACCGATCCCTTGTACTTAAAATTGAAGTCTTGATCTGTCGGCTCTACGAATACCCGCCTATGCTGTACAATATATAGTAAACCCCGCCCACTTGGGAGCGCCACTTATCCCCCCTATGGGAAGCTGTCTGAAGTCGGAAGTCTGGAACAAGCAGATTTGTGTTCTGGACATCTGGCATTACTTATATTTGTGTAAGTAATGCCCCATACACAATGTCCAATCAATTGTCTAAAATCATAAATTTACTTGATATAACCACATGGTGTGTGGTGTTTATGGTGTGTTTATCATATAATATTGAATCTTACCTATGTATTGCATCCTGTCTTGGCTGGAAACAGATTTACAAATTAGGGGCTGAATCCTGATTTAAGAAGGAGCATGAAATTAAGGCCCATATTCAGAGTACCGGATGAATAACATATACGTCCGGTGTCGCAGCGTAGTAATTTTTTAACAAAATCTACGTATCTTTTTCTTATATAGATTGCGAAAATGCTGACCACATTTGTGCAGACTTTTTTTTTATGCACCACACACAGCGCAGCATGATTAGAAGTCTAACCATGCTGACGCTGATATTACTACAAGGCTAAGCAATGCTGAGCCTTGTAGTTCTATCAGCACAGCATGGCTAAGGCTTTGAAGCATGCTGCACTTGTTTTTTTTTTATTTTTATTTTTTTACACACAGCGAGCGACGGTGATTTTTAAAGGGCAAATCATGGTGGTTTTCTATAGACCCCTTGCTAAATCGATGCATCTCGCGGGTGTTAAAAAAATCGCAGCTTAGTGAATTCGGTGAATTCACACTGAAAAGTGCATGTGCGAGATCCAACAAATTAAAATCCCTGGATAAATTCGCCTTTAGTAAATATACCCCTAAGAAAGGCAAGTTACTCTTGGGCTAAACCATGCTGATTGCAGGGTAGTCATATTTCATCTGTTGCAAACAGTATTAGAGTTGAGAGGTGATGTTTCCTATCCCAAGTCTAAAGAAAGGTAAAGCTGGTCAGTATCTTCTCTTCCTCCACCAAAGCCCGCTACCTGGGCATCATCCTGGACTCCTCTTTCATCTCCGCAACATTGCTCGCATCAGACCCTTCTTGACAACTGACGCCACTGAAATTCTCATTCACTCTCTTGTTATCTCCCGTCTGGACTACTGCAACATTATCCTCCCTCTGGTCCGTCTCACACCCCCACAATCTATACTAAATGCTGCAGCCAGACTCATCTTCCTCTCCCAACGCACTTCCTCCACCTCCCCTCTCTGTCAATCTCTACACTGGCTTCCTGTCCTTTTCAGAATTCTCTTTAAGCTCCTTACCACAACTTACAAGGTTCTCACCTCCTCCATTGCTCATTACTTCTCCTCCATTATCTCCATGCACACTCCTGCCCAACCTCTCCTTTCTGCTGGTGACCGCCGCCTTAAGGTCCTACTTCCTCCTGTCATCATCCCTTTACCCTGTCATCATATCTTCCCACCTTTTTTCTCTCTACTGTTTATCTCTCTCCTTATTCATCTGCTCCTACACACTTACCCAGCATCTTTATTTTCCTCACATATTGTTTTGATATTTTTTATTGTATTTAA
Source organism: Limnodynastes dumerilii (assembly GCA_011038615.1). Lineage (NCBI taxonomy): Eukaryota > Metazoa > Chordata > Amphibia > Anura > Limnodynastidae > Limnodynastes > Limnodynastes dumerilii. The sequence goes on along the minus strand of WWET01002855.1, from coordinate 108,528 downwards.
TTTTTGCTTTATACATGTATTGTATTCCTTCATATTTTTTACCCTCTGTTAATTATTGTATTTTATATGCAACGATTGTCTTTGCTATTGTCTCTGTACGGCGCTGCAGATATTGTGTGGCACCTTATAAATAAACGTTAATAATAAATAATAATAATCTGTGTGCAGTAAGCAATTCAAAGATGAATCCCTGCATGCAAAGAATACAATTACTTTGACTCCCCCTGATACTTTCACAAGCAGTACCATGGTGTGACACCATGTACACATGTGCACAATCTCCCCATTAAAACGGTGTAATAGGAAAATCATGCAAAGTGTACACACTGCCCGAACCTAAAACACATCTTTAGACCACACTGGGTCATCCTCATAGGATCGGCAGAGCCTCGGCCCAAATCTGAGCAATACTATTATCTGTCAGAACCATTACTGGATCGTCATCTCTGTGTACTGACAAATCAATAATAAATAAATAAACAAATAATAATAAATAAATACAATAATCATCTGTAAATATATATGGTGAATAAGAGACAATGCTTAACTGGAAGCTCAGTCCCGCTGTCACAAGTATCATTGCCATTATCTCTGGATGGGTCAGAAAGCCTTCCTATCACTTTATATGGGTTCAGGCCGCCACCTGGGCCGATTCACACCTAAGAAGCAGAGGCTTCTTAGGCGCGTAATTTCCCGATTCTTGCACCTGGGGGTGCGTGCTCAGTCTGACTACGCAATCTATGTAACCCTTAGGCACGCAGAAGAACTACGTGCTGTCTTTAAAGAGTGCACGTAGCTTTTTAGGTAAGAGGAGGTCGCGGCAGCCCCTGGGGAAAATAAGGTGAAGTGGGTGGGGAGAGGGATGTAGATTAGGCTGGGAGGGAGGGCTGCGGATTGTCCGTGCATATTATCCCTCCTTAAGAAGGAAATTACGCACAGTGACTTAAGGATGCCTATGGCACTCATACAGGTGTATCTGCATCTACAGATCACACGCGTAAGTGTGAATCCGGTCCCTGGAGTTTTGGGGTCAGGGACACCCGTATAGTTACATAGGGGGCTGGGCACAGAGGGCTTGATCCAGACCTACGCCGATGCACTGTGCTTACTAAAACACAGCGTATCAGCATGCACTCCCCCTGACACCCCCCAGCATTCACTCCCCCTGGCACCCCCCCCTGTCCCTGCGTATTTACCCTCGCTTATGCCAGCTGAAGGCTACCCTAACTTCAGCCGGCGTAAAAGAGGGTAAATACGCTGGGACCGGAGCGTATTTACTAAAACCCCTCCCTCATTACCCTACTTCCCCCCGCCTACCTACACTAACCTTTGCATAGTAACAACGAGGAACGCCCCCTCAGCCGTTACTACTCTGCTACTAGGGACACCCGATCCTCAATCGGGCGTAGCCGTAGTTACCCCGGCCAACATCTGACCAGCGTGTGTGCAGATTGGCTTTTCAGCTGATATTAACGCCGGGTTTTGTCGGTCTGGATCAGGCCCAGAGGAACTGCAGCTCTAAGTCACAGTGGGCTTAGGTGCAGGGATATTAGACAAAGGTCTGCTACACCTCTCCAGCAGCAGCACATCGGCAGTAGGATACTGCAGGTACCTGCTACTAGAGAAATAAGGTGAGTGTAAACGGGTCCCATCTCTCTCCAGGGTGATGGCAGCATGGATTTATCACCTGTAATGTCATTCAACTGACAGAAATGAGGGAAAATTGTGAATTCAGCCCCCTGCTATTCCCCAGTCTTGCTCCTCAGTGTTCCTTTGAAGTTTTAAAGCAAACCTGTTAAGAAATCCATCAGTAAAAATAAATGTCTTGACACTTATATATTAATGCACTGTACTTTGTGGAGGACAGAAGACAATCAGAGACAACACAGCAGTGTATTCCGATGTGACTCTCTCTTCATGTTCTTAGAATAACAGAGAACAATACATCTTCATGGCAAGTTACTGACCTGCTCCTTACTGCACCAGCTCTGCTATGATGGAAGACAATGGATGAGTGAAGCAATCACTATTTTCCCACAGGGGGAATTAACTGGTCAGGTCACATGCTGACCTCTGACACAAGCCAATGATCTGACACAGTCTGAGAAAGTGTAAATTCTGTAAAGTGAACTCAGTGAAAGGTTATAGGAAGCGGATGAGTGAGGATGATTTCACTGGGAAACACGTAGACATTTATCAGAGCTGTCACTCAGAAATATAAGCACTCTACTCACATGACTGTAGATTGATTGATAACTGTGTATTGGATCAGGTGCTTGCAATACACAAATGATTACGTAAGATTTTGACACAGGCATCGAGTCTATGGCCCTGATTCACAGTTAAGAGTAAAATTGCGAACTTACCTAAATATACGCACGTGACAAATCCGCAATACCGATTCAGAGAAAATAAAGAACCTGATGAACCACTCCCCCGATACATGCTTACTTAAATAGCTGTGAATAGCCCATGCGTTAAGTTGGTTATGATTCAAATATACGTAACAAAACGCACTGATTGTGATTCTGAAAAGTAATTTTTTTTATTATTTTAAAAACAGCTCGTACTATCATTAAACAAAGGTAGCATTAAAAATACAACTTTAAATTTAAAAAATCATGATGTACTGGATTCTGACCCAGCAGTTCCCTCCCCCCCTATACTCACCTTCCAGTCCTGCAGCATCTGATCATTATAGCAGAGCTGCGGGGACAGACTCTGATAAAGTGGCAAGACCCTCTCCTGTGAGTGCTTATGATAAGGTGTAAAATTAGATTTTTCACCTTATTAGACGTGCAAATAAGAGAAGATTAAAGCTCTGCCCCTTCATTGGTCAAATCACGCCTCCTTCATGGACATGGCCCCTGGGTGTACTAATTTTCCATAAAAATATTGGAGGGTGTGATTTAAGGGCCCACTGCGCAGATAAAGGCTGCATCTAATGGTGCGTTTTGTGACACTATGACAGAGAGATATATATGTACACTATGACAGAGAGGTATATGTACACTATGACAATGTACACTATGACAGAGAGGTATATGTACACTATGACAGAGAGGTATATGTACACTATAACACCGAGGTATATGTACACTATGACAGAGAGGAATATGTACACTATGACAGAGAGGAATATGTACACTATGACAGAGAGGTATATGTACACTATGACAGAGAGGTATATGTACACTATAACACCGAGGTATATGTACACTATGACAGAGAGGAATATGTACACTATGACAGAGAGGAATATGTACACTATGACAGAGAGGTATATGTACACTATGACAGAGAGGAATATGTACACTATGACAGAGAGGAATATGTACACTATGACAGAGAGGAATATGTACACTATGACAGAGAGGTATATGTACACTATGACAGAGAGTTATATGTACACTATGACAGAGAGGAATATGTACACTATGACAGAGAGGTATATGTACACTATGACAGAGAGGAATATGCACACTATGACAGAGAGGTATATGTACACTATGACAGAGAGGTATATGTAAAGGATGACAGAGAGCCAGAAATGTCCGGGAGACTCCCGAAATTCAGGCAGTACTCCCGGTATCCCGGAAGAGCCGGTAAATCTCCCGCAAGGGACTTGAGGCCCGTAGTTTCATGGAAACAACGGCCTCAATTCCTGCCCCCCTGCCTGGCAACACTAGGTTACTAGTGTTGCTAGGGAGAGGGAGTGCCT
>WWET01002855.1:68369-102439 GCA_011038615.1 Limnodynastes dumerilii | reverse complement strand
AATTTCATCCATTGAGGTCTATGGAGATGACCAATTTCATGGAGGCCAAGATGTAATGAAAGAATCTTGTTAATCAGCTGCAGCGTCACTTTTAGCTTTTCTATAAAGATAGTAATGAAAGTATTCACTGACAATTTAATAATCAATAAATACTGACATTTTTATTGTAAAATAGTTTTCCTGGCAGTGCTAGATACACCTATGGGTGGAGCTATTCACAGGACACACCTCTCTGGTGCTACAGGACACACCCCTTTGGTGCAGCACCTTGATAGTGCTCTTACTATCTCCCTGATATTCATTTGCAAAAGTAGGCAACCATGACACTATGACAGAGAGGAATATGTACACTATGACAGAGAGGTATATGTACACTATGACAGAGAGGTATATGTACACTATGACAGAGATATATATGGCAAACTATGACAAAAACATATGTACAATAGCTAGAGTTATTCAGTGTAGTAAATGACTGTCAGCATGCTGATTGGTGGATGGTTGAAGCTATCCACCAATCAGCTTGCTGACAGTCATTTACTATATGACTGCCAACTGAAAGGCAGATGTAGAATGTTGAACAGCTGCTCTGTTTATGTGTATTCTATAATTAGAGGACCAGGGAGCATCTTTCTGTGGCTGCCTCTTCAGCTGGCAGCCCTATGTACTCAGCAAGTCGCTGTACACAACATGGAGCGTGTGACCCAAACAAGCTCCGGAAGACAGTAGCCCAGGCGGTGGCTGATGCCCCCAAACAAGCTCCGACAGGCAGTAGCCCGGGTGGTGGGCACCAACCCATCCCCGGTATTCAGCCTGTTCAGGGGTGTATTCAGACTGCTGAAGCGGTTTGTTTTTTAACTATTTTGTCAGCATATGTCTATTACATATGTTACACATTAATGCGGCCAATCAGCTCATAACTGGTGTTTATATAGTGTGTGGTCAGCTTTAATATCCTAGCCAGACAACATAATTTTGATTCATTACGACTGCCCTTTTTATTTAATTTTTATTTTTTTGTCCCAAAATTAATTTTATTGTCTCAAGATAACTCAGCTTTAAAAAAATAGTAGCTCCAAATAACCATTGTACGGAGCTCAAAGTAGAATAGATCCAAGGGGTGCAATGAATAAGTTATCTTCAGGTCATTGCATTCCCCTGGCTGTGTCCAGGTAACTGAGGCATTTTCACACAGTTTGTCATCGTTCTGACGGCATCAGCACCACGTCTAGTGTTCCTAAAAATACTTGTCTAGATCACAGGAACTAATTGTACTTTGTAAAACAACTACAACAGCTGGCACTGTATACACTAGTTGTGTACACAGGCTCTTTGTAGAGGATCACATAAAAATGGATACTTTAAACTGTTATTGGTTTACAGAATCCAAGCTAAATATTTCCTATAGACACAAATATTTCCTCGGTATATTACACATCTGCTTCTTTGAAATATCTCCAGGCCACAAAAACACATGTTGAATCAATGTTACTCATCAAAATATTTAGTGCATATTTAGGTATTTGTTTTAATGAATGTGTCCAAAAAGTTAAATTTTATATTTCCCAAAACTTTAATTTCAATTGGCAGCCTAAGGCAATGACTTACCTGGGCATACAGATCCCTTCTCAGTTTTTAGAAATGTTTTAATGTAATGCTTCGCCTTTACTAATACACTTATCTACTCAGCTGGGAGAAATAGTGGCCTTTAAAATGACTCTGCTTCCTAAGCTAACATATTTAATCCAAACTATTCCATCGGTGGCCCCATCTTTACCTCTCGAGGTTCCATAAGCTTATACTATCATACATATGGAACACAAAGCCACCTTCGCTAGGATGACTCTTCCTAAGAAGCAGGGTAGAATTGGCCTCACCAATTTGTTCAAATACCAAGGGGCCTGTCTGCTGGCCCAACTGAAAGATTGGATCATTTTCTCACGTCAAAAACTTGGGCAGCCATTGAATTTGCTGCTTATCGTGAATATCCCCTATCCCCTAACATCTTTCTGATGTTATGTCCGGTAACACTCTAAATTCTTTTCCTGCTCTAAAGGATAAGCTTAACATTCGCTCTTCAGACTGTTAAAAATACATCCAACTAAAATATTGGAATAACTCCATTTCTAGATCTCCCTTTTAAATCTAAACTGTCGCCAGATGCTGAAAGGAAGGGTATCAATTTATTGTACAACCTCGAGAAATATCCCGGGCACAGCTGGCTTGGGAATCAGATCTGGAGACCAGTTTTGCCATGGATAAGTGGAAAAAAAACTATAATATGAGTCCCAAATTGTGTAAATGATTGAATCATACTGAAATGCAAATACATCTCCTGAATAGAATGTATTTTACCCCAAGCTTAACAAAATTTGGCCAATTCAATCGAAATATTGCTGGCGTGGAGGTAACAATAAAGGTGATATATTTCACATATTCTGGAAATGTCTATCAGTCCGGTTTGGCTCTCTGCTTTTAGTCTGGCCTGCAGGGTCCTTCAACTGTATCTATCCCCGTCTCTAGACATAGCTTTAGCTTTACACATCGACAGTTCCAACTCACGCTAGATATGTCTTGGGCCATATTTGCATTGCTACCAGAGTGGCCATAGCCCAAAATTTGGAAAATAATGTCCCTTCTTCTCTAAGATAATTTCTAAGATTCATTACAAGTTTCTTTTGAAAACAGAGAGTATGCCTCATTCCACCTCTTCCCCCATCATTAAATGGGTTACTGGCATGGTTTTGTCACAGTTTGTGAGAGCGTATCCCCAGTTCCCTCGTCTCTAGATACAGATCATCTGCCATGTAGCCTTAATGAGTAAACAATCCCTGCTTTTTGTTTATTGTTGTACTTTTTTTTTTACATATACCTGGGGGGGAGGGGGTTTGTATTTTTCTTCTGAAATGTTTTCTTTTATTTTTCTATACCTACATCAGCAATAGAATTGTTTTTGGAACTATAATGCTATTCTAACATGTATATCCTACCCCTCTATGTTTCACCATTCTTCCCTTCTTTTTTTCCTCTGTACTCTTTTCCCTCATTTTTTTTTCAAAACTTTTAATAAAAACTATTGATAGAAAAAATATATATGTTTCCCATAAATGACAACAAATATTATAAGTTCAAGGGTCCCATTTACTACACTGGCTTTATCGAAAAAGTCTAAAAATGACTTTATAAGTAAAAAAGAGCTAGTCAGTAGGGTGGCATTTTTCCCTCTACCTAATTTCTTCATTGTTCTCTGAATAATTTTTTTTAAATGAAACCTGATTTACAGGGTTGTAAAAGACAAAGCCCAAACCAGAGTGACACACACCCAGATAGCATAGTGTATATATGTATATTTTCCATCTGAGTATACCTAGAAAATGAATTAATGAATTTATTATTTATTAACAGGTTTTTATATAGTGCCATCAGATTACATAAATCTTTAAAATTTAACAATCATTATAACAGGACTGGGTGGGTTAGAGGGCCCTGGCACAAGCAGGGGTAATCTGTCTGCTACCCTTTCTGGCCAATGGCCAGGCCAGGACTATTTAATGGGCGCTACCATCTTGGAATCATCACATGATTTGTTCCAGCCAATCAGAGTCCGGCTCTAGGAATCACATGACCAGGCTATCCAATCTATGTCATTGGCATTCTATTGAAAGCCTGAGCACTGTATCCACATTGCCAGAACAATTTAGTAATTCAAGCTGTCTGGTTCCAGTTTTCTCCTTGGGAAATCTCTGTCTGCAGTCTTCAGCTTCTAGCTATCAGCCTGCTACTCGGCTTGCAGCAATCAGCCTGCAAAATCAGTCAGCAGTAATCAGCCTGATAATTTAGTCAGCAGCGAACAGTCTGCAGATTACTATTCCAGCTTCAGACCTCTGATGTCTGCAGGGTCAAGTCAAGTCCTGCTCCAGTTCATATCTCTTGGTCCAGTCCAGGTTAAGTCAATTCCTGTTCCAGTTCATCTCCATTCCTGGTCCAGTCCAAAAAAATTTAAGTACAGCCCAGTCCGGGTCCAGTCCAAATCAAGTCCAGTCCAATCCTGGACCAATCCAGGTCAAGTCAACTCCAGATCCAGTCCTGGTGAAGTCCAGATCCAGTCCTTGTTAAGTCCAGTCCTGCCAAGCTTGTCAAGTCCAGATTCAGTCCTGGTCAAGTCCAGTCCAGTCAAGCTTGTCAAGTACAGATCCAGTCCTGGTTAAGTCCAGTCCAGTCAAGCTTGTCAAGTTCTAATTCAGTTCTGGTAAAGTCCAGTTCAGTCAAGCCTGCCTTGTCCAGTCCAGTCAAGCCTCCCTTGACCAGTCCAGTCAAGTCTGCCTTCTACAACAAAGTCAAGCCTTGCTTCGTATTGTCAAAATCCTTTTTCCCACTAACACATGAGCAGGTCATACATCAAACCCTCTAGCTTCCGATGCCACTCTGAAACCCTATCTTGTCCCTGGGTACCCAGAGCGAATACCCAACCAAGTCAGTCCGTGATAGCTTGTCTGAAGAGGTGATTTTTAAGGGAGCGCTTGAAAGTTCGGAGAGTAGAGGATAGTGTTAGTGGGTGAGGAAGGTTATTCCAGAGAGTGGGTGCAGCCCGAGAGAAGTCCTGTAACCGGGATCCGAGCATTTGTTTAGTGTAGAGGATAATTTTTTTTGTGTCTTGTGTGAAATATTTGAGTTTTCTGGAAATGTTTTTTAGATTTATGTAACAGGATTTAGAGACAGATTGTATGTGAGGAACATACAAGGACAATTCAAAGTTAAGGTAACAAGGTTCAAAGTAACACCTAAGCATCAAGCTTTATTAGTAGAGATTATTTCAGTGTTGTCGACAGTGATAGAGAGACCAGGTGGGTAGCTTTTATTAGCAGGTGGAAATATTGTTAGTTCAGTTTTAGATACTGTAGATTAAGTTGGAGATGGCGGAAGGACATCCAAGAAGAAATGGCAGAGAGGCAATAAGTAACACAGGCCAGCACAGTAGGTGAGAGATCAGGAGTGGTTAGGTAGATTTGCATATCATCTGCATAGAGATGATACTAAAACTGAAATCTAAATGACTTTATTAGCCATCCAAAGGAAGTTGTATAAATAGCAATGGACCCAACACTGAGCCTTGCGGTACTCCAATAGCTAGAAGAAGAGCAGGGGAAGTGGAACCAGAAAAGCGAACACTTAGGGCCAGATTTACTAAGCTGCGGTTTTGGAAAAGTGGAGATGTTGACCATAGCAACCAATCAGATTTTAGCTCTCATTTTTCTATTACATACTTAAGAATGTAAGCCAGAATCTGATTGGTTGCTATGATAAACATCTCCAGTTTTCCAAACACACAGCTTAGTAAATCTGGCCCTAAAAGAGCGATTAGATAAGTAAGATGTGAACCAGAAAAGAGCTGTGTCCCGAATACTTAGGGATTGTTATATTTGTATGAGAAGAGAGTGGTCAACAGTGTCAAAAGCAGCAGAGAGATCCAGGAAAATTAGAAGAGAGTAGTGTCCTTTAGATTTAGCAGCGATTAAGTCATTGACTATCTTGGTCAGTGCAGTTTCTGTGGAGTATCGGGAACAAAAGCCTGAAGAGGACCCAGAAGATTGTGTGAGGAGAGGAAGTGAGTGAAGTGAGTGTAGGCAAGTCTTTCGAGCAGCTTTGCATAGCATGGAAGCTGGGAAATAGGTCAGTCATTTGATAGAGAGTTGGGGTCAGAGTTTTATTTTTGCAGAATTGGAGTGTTTAGTGCATGCTTGAATAAAGATGAGAAAATACCAGTAGAGATAGAGAGATTGCAGATTGTAGTTAAGGTAGGAATAAGCACAGAAGATAGACATTGACTTGTGAAGATACAGAATCAAGAGGACAGGTAGCAGAGTAGAATGAGCAGATATTTCTTCTTCATTTGTTGGTTGGAATGAGGACATGATGTCTGACTATGGATGAAAATGGGCTGAGTAGTATGTTAGCTGAGGAGAATGCCAATTCCTGTCTGATTTTATCAATGTTGCCCTTAAAGTACAAGATCTTGAGCACTGATGGAAGTTGGTGGATTTTGCACAGGAAGGCTTAGAAGGGAGTTAAATGTGTGAAATAGGCGTTTGGGGTTAGAAGCCTGGGTAGAAATTAGAGTTTGAAAGTAGGATCATTTGGCCTTGTCCAGAGCATTTCGATAAATTTGTGTAAATTAAAAAGTCATGGGAAGAACGGGATATGCACCAATGAAATTCTGTTGTGCGGTAGAGTCTTTTAAGATTTTGTGTGTCGTTAGTGTGCCTTGGCACACACAGAAGTCGCTGTGGTGCAAGAGGGGTAGCTGGAGCGACTTAATCAAACGCAGCTGTTTGGGTTTGTTTATGGTGAGATACTGTCATATCAGGAGAGTGGAACTTAGAAATTGGAGACAGTAGTTGCTGCACTGATTGAGAAAGTTGGTTGATATTAATAGCGTTAAGACTTCTGCGGGTAAACGAAGGTTTGATAAAGTTAGACCACAAAGGAGAAGAAATAGTGGGGGACAGTTTGCAGGTGATAAGGTGATGCTCTGAGAGAGTGTGAGGGGCGTTAGTAAGATCAGAGAATGAGCATAGTTTAGAGAATACCAGATCAATGCCATTGCCATCCTTATAAGTTGGAGAATCGCTCCATTGGGAGAGGCCAACAGTGGAAACAGGAGATGAAGAGTTGTTAATGAGGATATTGAAATCACCTATGACAATGGTAGGTGTGTCAGAGGATAAGAAGTAATGGGGTCATGCAGAGAAGTGTGGAATAAATTGTTGGCAGGATGTATTGAGTGGGCGAAAGATCACGCAGAGAGAAGAGTTTGAAAATATGAACAGCATGTACTTCAAAGGATGTGAAGATAAGCGAAGGGACATTGGGTAGAACTGTGAATGTGCAATTTGGGAAGAGAAGAAGCCCAACCCCCCCTCCTCGCCTGTCCCAGGCATGGAAGTATGAGTAAAATGGAGACCACCCTATGACAGTGCAGCGGGTGAGGAAGTGTCTGAGTCAATGAGCCATGTTTCTGTTCTGCAATTAATGCTTTCAAGAGTACTTCAAAGTAGAATGTCTACAGTTAAAGATGAAATTTACCTGGTAGATAATGTTAAGTTTACTAACATAGGGGTAGATCCAGACATAAGTGCTTGATACGTTTCATGGTGTAGCGTATTTATGCTAGCGTACTTTCTATGCACTCCTCTAGGCACTCCCCTCGCATGTACGTGGCTGTTTTACGCTTCTCAAACCCTACCTTAACTTTACACAGCGTAAGTACTGACGTACGTATAGACCTCATGTACCTAACTGCCTAAGCACAGCCATACTGCATGATTTAAAGGGCTCACTCCGCCTCCGTAGCGTGTGTGTCGTATGGCAGTCACGTCCCTTCTTGCGTAGTTACGCTGTTGATACGTGACTGGGACATACACTCTGAGTTATGTGGCGTAACATCTGCCACTCGTAAAGTCGCTCGCGTACGTAGTTTAGGATCTGGCCCATATACTGTTCTAATACAATAGTCAGGATCACTCAACTTCAAGATCTCATAGGCTACATTGAAGAAATAGTGATTATAGTAATTTTTGGTATTTTTCCAATAAGTCTTTGAATGTAAATGTATGTTTCTATGATGTTGTAAATAGAATGTATTTCACATTTTAAGCAGACCCCCCCATCCCTCCTCCCCCATACACAAACACACCCAATTCCATTTCCCTCATATGAATTCCAGTGACGAGATGAAAAGTGAAAGGTAAGCTAAAGAAAAGTGTGTTAAAAGCCACAGAACTGAAAACCAAAGGATTATTTGCTGTACAAACTCTGATTATTAGAAGGTTCATTGCAGTGGGACATAAGTTATATTGGTGTTTAAGTTACATAAGAAAGTAATTATTGACATCTCTTATCTTTAAAATCAAATGTTGGTGGTGTCTGTTTTGGAGAACAAAAGTAAATGTGAGATATCACTTGGGGCTATTAATAACTTTTTAGACAAGTAATGCTGGTTACACACTTTGAGACATGGCTTCGTGACATTACATAGGGGTCACACCTACCTGATAATTAGAGATATATCACTTCTGCCATACACTGATTCTCAGGGCCGGATTAACCACGGGGCAGTCATCCCGGGGCCCCAACACAAAAAAGGGCCCCCACAAAGTGCAGTGAAAGAGGATGGATGTCAGTGATTGACATCCTCCTCTTAAGCACAGTCAGTGATTTAACACAGGCACGCTTTACTATTTGTCCCATGCGTATGGATACTGCATGGGACTTTCTGCAGTTTGTGTTTTTTTCTTCGGGGATCCTCGGATCAGACACTGACAGGCTGTCAGTGAAGCTTATGAGTTATCGCTACATACAGAGAAAGAGACGGAACTCTCAGCTCTTGCGATGACTCATTCACACTGTGAAAGAAAGTTTCTCTCATAGTGGGATCGAATTAGCTCTCTGCGAACCTGGGAGCTACGTTCATACTATTTACTAATACTTACCCTCCGCTGGCTGTCCCATGATGACATTCGAGCTTTCTTCAGTCATTGCGGGCTTTCTTCGTGTGACCGGAAGGTCTGCACTTGCGCAGAAAATATATATATTTTTTTTAAACAAATCTTCTATTTACATATATTCCGGCGGTCTCCCCATATATATCCCCCATTTTCCTCCCATTTTCCTCCCCCCTAATAACAGCTATCAGAGGGAGAAAAAGGGGGATATATGGGGGGACCGCTGTAATACCTACCCTAACGCCATCTTGAGATGGCGTTATTTAACGTATCGGTGCGGATTGTTAAAATCCGCGCAGACACTTTGTAAATTCAACGATCAGCAGGCCCGCCATCATTAGAGCGGGCTGGCTATCGGAGTAGGAATGCTAATGATCACCATGGTTTCCATGGCGATCATTGCATTAGTAAATGGTGATGCCTTTATTTTCAGGTGAAAACGGTCTTTATCTCCTGAAAATAAAGGCATCACCATTTAAGGGCAATAGTGTTAGCTGGACATAGAAGGAGGCAATAAGGCTAAATGGACACAAAAAGGGGCAATAGTGTTAGCTGGATACAGAAGGAGGGGCAATAAGTCTGAATGGACACCAAGAGGGGGGGCAATAAGGGTAAATGGACACAGAAGGAAAGGGCATGTGTGTGTGTGTTAATGTGAAGCAGGGGCCCCCCATGATTTAGTTGCCCAGGGGCCCCCACAGACCTTAATCCGGCCCTGCTGATTCTAATAGGATCAACGGCGGTTGGATTTTCATTCAATCTGAATGATACGATTATCAAGTCATAGTGTTTTTCGACCATGACACTGTTACGTTAAATTGACCCAAGTTTGTTGGCATTAACTGCTGATCAGATAGCTCTTTGGGATATTGGGCTGGATCCAGAAGGAGCTAATTAAGAGATGAAGGTTACACATGGGCAAAATAATGCTGATTTCAGAGGGAGTGAAGTTAATTGTATTCTTTGCATGCAAGAATCTATCTTTGAATTGCCGACTGCACACAGATACTGACCAGCGTTACTATCACACTGTTATTTAGACTTGGGATAGAAACCATAAACTCTCAACTCTAATACCGTTTGCAACAGATGAAATAATGACTCCCCTGCAATCAACATGGTTTAGCCCAGGAGTGACTTTCTTTACAATATGACAAACAAAAGGTGTCTTTATATGATGATGACAGCAGCAGCAGGGATTGAATGTTGGATCCCGGTTGCCAGGGGCGGATTGGGAATTCAAAGTAGCCCTGGAATATAGATTAACTATGGGTGATGCTAACAAATATATAATGTGTGCGGTACATAGCCAATTATTTAAAAGAATTACAGTATAAAACAACATCTACTAACTAGAATTTCACAATACCCAAAAGAACTTTATACAATGTAGGTAGCATCCTAGTGACAATCACCCAATACACAGAGCATTCTAGTGACATCCACCCAATACAGAGCATCCTAGTGACATCCACCCAATACAGAGCATCCTAGTGACAGCCACCCAATACAGAGCATCCTAGTGACATTCATGCTATACAGAGAGCATCTTAGTGACAACCAACCTATACAGAGAGCATAGTTTGTTACTGGTTTATGGCAGTGTGCTGGGGCTTTTTTTTCCCTTTGTTTCTGTGGCAAGCAGATTAACCCCTGCCTTTCATGCACCTGTTCACATTTCCCTATAAATTGATTGAGCAACTTCCATTCTGTGTTTATTCTGTTTGTGGGCATGTCTGGGAGCAGTTGCTGAGAGGGAGAGCTGTTCCACAGCAGCCATTTTGGAGACTTTAAGGGTTGTCTCCTAGGTAAGTTGACTCTCAATTTATAAACATATATATGGGACCCAACATTGGGACTCTCATTGTTAGAGTTGGGACCACCATATACAGAAAGGCCTTGACGGTGGCTGGTGGCTTATCGCATATTTGCGCAAATATGTGTAATGGACATTTCTGTGTTTTATTTTACAGATAGAACAGTAGAGTTTGTTACTGGTTTATGGCAGTGTTGCTGGGGCTTTTCCCTTTGTTTCTGTGGCTAGCAGAATAACCCCCAGCCTTTCATGCTCATGTTCACATTTACCTATAAATTGATTGAGCAACTTCCATTCTGTGTTTATGCTATACAGAGTGCATTCTAGTGACAACCACCAAATACAGAGAGCATCCTAGTGACAATTACCCAATACAGAGAGCATCCTAGTGACAACCACCCAATACAGAGAGCATTCTAGTGACAACCACCCAATACAGAGAGCATCCTAGTGACATCCATGCTATACAGAGTGTATTTTAGTGAGTGCCACCCTATACAGAGAATGTCCTAATGACCTCCATTCTATATAGACAACATATCAGTGACCATCAGCCCTTACTGTGAACATCCTAGTTCTCTTAAAACAAAAGAGTGCAGTGAGTGACTGTTGTGTGGCCTCAAACTCCACTGGCCTACTGGGAAAATTCCCTGTAAGTCCTATGGCCAATCCACCCCTGCTTGTTGCATCCAGCTTTCCATACGGGCAAGGGAAGCCACTCCATTCTCACACACAGGTTTACATTCAGAAACCTAGATACAGTGAAGGGTGCTTAGCACAACCTCACTGCACAGTCTCCATACTTCCCCCCTTCCACTTAGCAGATGAGATCTCCACACCCTGACCTGCCATACTGGGACTCTCATTGTTAGAGTTAGGACCACCATATACAGAAAGGCCTTGACGGTGGCTGGTGGCTTATCTGATATTTGCGCAAATTTAAGGAACATTTCTGTGTTTTATTTTACAGCTAGGACAGTATAGTTTGTTACTGGTTTATGGCAGTGTGCTGGGGCTTTTTTCCCCCTTTGTTTCTGTGGCTAGCAGATTAACCCCTGCCTTTCATGCACCTGTTCACATTTACCTATAAATTGATTGAGCAACTTCCATTCTGTGTTTATGCTATACGGAGTGCATTCTAGTGACAACCACCAAATACAGAGAGCATCCTAGTGACAATAACCCAATACAGAGAGCATCCTAGTGACAATTACCTAATACAGAGAGCATCCTAGTGACAATTACCCAATACAGAGAGCATCCTAGTTACAACCACCCAATACAGAGAGAATTCTAGTGACAACCACCCAATACAGAGAGCATCTTAGTGACAACCACCCAATACAGAGAGCATCCTAGTGACAGCCATGCTATACAGAGTGCATTCTAGTGAGTGCCACCCTATACAGAGAATGTCCTAATGACCTCCATTCTATATAGACAACATATCAGTGACCATCAGCCCTTACTGTGAACATCCTAGTTATCTTAAAACTGTTATGACACTCCGGTTTTACCTGGGGAGTACCGGAGTGGTCAGTGAGAGATAAGTGTGATACCATGGGTTTACCTTGGGAAGTACCGGGATGGGTGCAGGGCTTCTACAGGGGCCCACAGCTAAAGGGACCCCCAGTACAGTGTGAAAGAGGATCCGTTCCTTCCAACTCAGGGATCACACCCTACATAAAGTTGATGATTCACGTCATACATACAGATGATTCACACCATACATACAGATGATGATTCACACCATACATACAGATAATGATTCACACCATACATACAGATGATGATTCACACCATACATACAGTGATTCACACCATACATACAGATGATGATTCACACCATACATACAGATGATGATTCACACCATAAATACAGATGATGATTCACACCATACATACAGATGATGATTCAAACCATACATACAGATGATGATTCACACCATACATACATAGAAACATAGAACATAGAAACATAGAAAGTGACGGCAGATAAGAGCCACATGGCCCATCTAGTCTGCCCATTTGTTTATTGAAAACTATACTGACCCTAGACCCTATTTACCCTCAATTTGGTTTACAATTTAGGATACCCTTTTATTTATCCCAAGCATGTTTAAATTGTTCTACTGTATTGGCCTCAACCACCTCAGATGGGAGGTTATTCCACTTATCTATCAACCTTTCAGTGAAGTAATTTTTCCGCACATTTCCTTTTTTTTTTATCATCAATAGTTTTTATTGAAATTTTGTATAGGGATGGGGTACAGAAAAAAAAGGGTGGAAGGGGCAAGGGGGGGTATCACAAAACAGTTATGGATCACATAGAAACAAGCAGTAGATACATAACGTACTGTGTAAGACTTTGATAGAAAGGCTAGTCAGAAAGTATACCGGTCCTCATTCGACTATCTACGAGCGTATTCTCGCACATTTCCTTTGAATCTACCGCCCTCCAGTTTATATTCATGCCCTCGTGTTCTATTACACCTTTTCTTTTGAAAAATGCCCCCTCTGAAACTAAGGGAGCCGTCGGCCAGGAAGTGAGCAGCGCGCACCAGAGCGGGGAGCGTGGAAAAGGGAAGAGCTGCTTGCCGTGGCCTGTACAGCTGGTGCAGTGAGTGAATGTTGTATGGCTCCAAACTCCACTGGCCTACCGGGAAAATTCCCAGTAAGTCCTATGGCCAATCCACCCCTCCCCGTTGTATCCAGCTTTCCATGCAGGCGAAGGGAAGCCACTCCCCTCTCACACACAGATTTACATTCAGAAACCTAGATACAGTGAAGGGTGCTTACCACAACCTCACTGCACAGTCTCCATATTTCCCCCCTTCCACTTAGCAGATGAGATCTCCACACCCTGACCTGCCATCAGACCCATTTCCAGTACGAAAGTCTGGATCCAGATAACAACAACTAGAATTGCAAAATACAGTGAGGGTGATGTAATTGCAGGCTACACACTCATTACTTATTTAGTCTATAAAGACAGATCTGAGGCCCCTGAAGCAGGGCTGTATCTAAGGGTGTGCGATAGTGGTGGTCATCCAGGGCGGGTGACATCACATAGGGATGGAGTGCTGTGGCCATGTCCCTGGTCCCAAAATTTTTGCGGTGGCCTTGGTGGCAAGGGAAGGGAAGAGGAGAATATTATAGAAACTTTTAAACAGATCAAGGGTTTCACAAGGAGGGAAAAATTCTTCAAAGGAAGAGAAGCAATAGAACACTATTACACTGGAGGAAACATACGATTTATTCTACTGAAATGGTAGTGGAAAGGTGGAATAGCCACCTATCAGAGGCGCTAGAGGCCAATATGGCAGAGCAATTCAAACGTGTCTTGGATAAATATGAGTATCCTAAATTTAAGAAAACTAACAATCAAGTAGGATCTGCTATCATCATCAATAAAAAAATGGAATGGCTAAGGGGTTCTTCTTATCAAATTCTATGTTTCATTGCATAAACACTGTGGGTGATGGGTGCAGGGCTTCTACAAGGGCCCACAGCTAAAGGGACCCCCAGTACAGTGTGAAAGAGGATCCGTTCCTTCCAACTCAGGGATCACACCCTACATAAAGATGATGATTCACAGCATACATACAGATGATTCACACCATACATACAGATGATGATTCACACCATACATACAGATGATTCACACCATACATACAGATGATGATTCATACCATACATACAGATGATGATTCACACCATACATACAGACGATGATTCACACCATACATACAGATGATTCACACCATACATACAGATGATGATTAACGCCATAATTACAGATGATGAAACACACCATACATACAAATGATTCACACCATACATACAGATGATGATTCACACCACACATACAGATGATGGCCCAGATCCAAAACAACGTCCTCAAGCGTATTTACACTTGATGGAGACATAAAAACGCTATTTTGTATGTACTGAGCATGCGCGCCGCAGATGTTACAGCACGTAATTCTGAACGTACATACCAGACTACTATCAACAGCGTAACTATGATCGAAGGGGCCTGCCAGCCATACAACACCCGTAATTATGCTCCGTAGGCGGGGTGAGACATTTAAATCGCACAGTATGGGCGTGCTTAGGCGCATAAGTGCGTGCAGCCATTACGGCCGACAGGAGTTCATGCTTGGAAAAGTTAAGGTAGGGTTTGGAAAATGTAAAACGGCCAAAGTACGTATGACTGAGGGGAGGGCATAGGGGAGTTCATAGTAATTACACAATCACGCAAATACGCTACACGTTGAAAGGGAACATAGGTCTGGATCTACCCCGATGTTTGTTTTTTTATTTTCAGTTGTTTTCAGCAATGCATTTGTATACATGATAACGATGAACATGACTTCCAGCGATTAATAATGGGTTAGAAATGTCCTTGTGCTGTGAAATAATACAGCAGTGACGAGATTTGTGTCCCTCATTCTATTAATGGCGCAGAATAAATTGGAAGTGGGAGTTGGAAGTTATTCGGGATGAGTTCAGCGAGGTCCCGTCCAGCTGGCCGGCTTTCCTGTTTACATGTAAGGACATAGCCACATGTTGCTGAGAAATATGTGTCGCTCCCTCATAAACCAGTGAACAATTTGGCCTTTCTGTGATTTGCTTTCTTTCCTGGGCACCCCTAGGGCTCACTCTCTTATTAAGTGGATGCCTGTGAATAGTCTTATTGCTTTAAAGTTATCAGTACAGAGACAACTGTAATGAATTAATGAATGTTCTGGCATAGTGCCGTATTCTGTTAGTGACCACAATACCATGGGAAAAAGATTCTTTCCATAAGTATCCTATATCTTCCCTTAAATAGTCATTAAGTGGTATGGGCGGTTTATCATGTCCATTCTCTATTTTTTTTATTTCATTTAATGTGCATAGCATACTGTCATATTACACAGTGTATCAGTGATGTTGGCTACCAGCAGGATCTTAAATTCTGTATGTGCACCGTGCGCATATGGAACTGCCATAAACAGGACTCTACCTTAAGTTTTATGCACCAGTATGGCCAGTGCATGGTAATTAACCAGGCCCATAACTCCCCCTGCCCACCATGTGTACTACCTGTATTGCACACAATTATATATTTACTACTTGTTTTTGTATAGTGCTATCAGATTTACAGAGCTACATTCTAAGTTACCTAACAAATAATACATATACTTTACGCAATTAACCTACTAGCAGGTTTTGGAGTGTGGCAGGAAACCAGAGCACTTGGAGGAAACAAAAGCAGACATGTGTATATATATATATATATATATATATATATATATATAATCTAACATCTGTTTCCCATTAAATTAAAATAAAGGTGAAAAAGACAGAAAAAATGTGCTCAAAAAGATTAAAAGAAATGTTTAGTGTCGTGAGACACTGTTTGCTGCCTATTTAATGCTGCATCCCAAACAAATCCTGATGAGGTTATCTATTAATCTGGTGTTTAATAAATAAATATACAAAAAAAAAACAAGGGTTAGAATTAGGGAAAGGAGTGGGGGACTTTTTTTTACTTACATATCGGAGCACCAAAAGCTCCTTGAGGCATATGTAATCAAAATCCCAGCTTGAAACTGGCTGGGAGGAAACGGCCCTAGCGCAACAGGGCCATTCTAAGTGAGGACCCACACCAATAAAAATGTGGGGTAGCAGGTTAAATTAGTGCAATCCAATGTGCAGTGATATAGGAGAAACAGGGATCTTCAGGTTAGAACTCCCCATTTTATATTAGGGATGTGTCAGAATTAACTGACACTGTATGATCATCCTGAGAGCAAAGAAGATCTCCTATACCGAGTGTATTGCTGTCTGCAAATACTGCAGAAGACAGCTGCTCGGCACATACACGGGGAGGAAATAAATCAAGTGAAAGTATGGGCTTTATTTACTAAAGCTTTAAAAAGTTCATTTTTGGAGTAATGAAGTTATAACTCCAAAAATGAACTTTTTGCTATTTACAAATACTAAACCGCCATGGAAATCAACAGTTTCCATGGCCATGCAGTCAAACTTCTTCTGTGTTTGCCAGCCCGTTGTTTTCAATGGGGCTACCTATTTACTAACCCTCAGAGCAGAGTTTTATACTCTGCTCTGAGCGTTAAAATAACGGCATCTCAGACTGGCGTTCAGATTTCTATTCCAGCAATCTCCCCATATAACCCCCTTTTTCTCCCCCTAATAGCACATGCGCAGTGCTTCTCATGCTGGGACTTCATTTTTTTTACAAAGTCCCAGCAGAGAGCCACTGCGCATGTGCAGACCTTCCAGACACATGAAGAAAGCCCGCGATGACAGAAGAAAGTTCAGATGTCATCGCGGGACAGCCAGCAGAGGGTGAGTATTAGTAAATAGCCTGAACGTAGCTCACAAGTTCTCAGAGAGCCAATTCGAACTTGTCTGAGCTACGTTCATGCATTCTTAGTAAATAGAGCCCTAAGTATCATTATGGACTTCTGTTTGTTTTAAGGAAACAAACCCCAATTTACTGTATAAGCCCTTATAAGAAAAAGCTGTCCAACTTATAGGATGTGCTAGTCAGTACCGCCATCAGAATTTGTGGGGCCTGGGACATCCACGAGGCCCTGTCCCTATGTGACGTCACTGGTGATGTCACATGGGCGGACCCTCCCGCAGACCTGCGTTCGCATCAGGCTGGTGCATAGGGAAATTCTTCCCTGCCCATTGGCCAGGTAATGATGGCGGGCCCCCATCAGCTCCGGGCCTGGGACAGTATTCCCGGCTGTTCCCTCCTGATGGCATCCCTGGTGCTAGTAGTTAATTCATTACATCCATGCACCTCATAAGGAAGCCATTTTATGTATTCATTACATCCATGCACCTCATAAGGAAGCCATTTTATGTATTCATTACATCCATGCACCTCATAAGGAAGCCATTTTATGTATTCATTACATCCATGCACCTCATAAGGAAGCCATTTTATGTATTCATTACATCCATGCACCTCATAAGGAAGCCATTTTATGTATTCATTACATCCATGCACCTCATAAGGAAGCCATTTTGTGGACTATAGGAATATTTTCGATGAATGCATTCCAGCATTCACTATCTGTGGAAGCCATTAATCACAGGAAATACTCATTAGAACTCAGAAGCAACGGGCCAGATCCAGAGCTACGTACGCAAGCGATTTTACGCTAGCTGCTGACGCATGCATGCGGCAGATGTTATGCTACGTAACTCAGAGCGTAAAGGCCAGTCACATATCAACAGCGTAACTACGGACAAAGGGGCGTGCCAGACATATGACATCCGTAATTACGCATCGGAGGTGGGGTCAGGCATTTAAATCGTATAGTGCTTAGGCTCGTACGTATGTAAGGCCTATACGTACGTCAGTACTTACGCTGAGTAAAGTTAAGGTAGGTTTCGGTTGGCGTAAAACGGCCAAGTGCGTACATGCAAGGGGAGTGCCTAGGGGAGTGCTTAGAAGGTACGCTAGCGTAAATACGCTACGCTATGTAACGCATCAAGCGTGTAGGTCTGGATCTACCCCAACATCTCTAAGTAACAAAGCCTAATAAATCAATACCACTACAGTCTGTAGCCAGATGCCTTGGTGGAACATTTTTTTTTACATACAATTTTCATCAAATAATACTGTATTGCTTCAGAACTCATTAGTGTAGGGATCAAATGTAGGGATCAAAGACCTGATCCTGACTGCCGCGCGTTTTCTGTAGTCTGTATGATGGGAGGGAAGTAAACCTTCCTGTCACTGCCCTCTCACGTGCCGAGTTCTGGACACTTACTGTGCACTTACATGTCCATTACCCCGCCTTAAATTCTCCACACAGATCCGCATCTGTCTATTCCACCGCCACTTACCTTAACCTGCATGCCTCTCCCTGCCCCTGAGCTCTATGCGATAGAAGTTCATTTGTGGGACATCTGGCGCCCACATGCAAATTGCGGAAGTCGGGTGAAATTCTGAGATCTGGCCCCAAATTATTATTATTATATAAAACCAATACGTGAATACACAAACTAATCCACAAAATGCACTCCACACTGCACCATGTAACAGTCATTATAGCAAAACAGCATAATGGGCATAATCCAGACTTAAGATCATTTTACATATGCAAGTGTCCCTACGTTACCGCTACTAAGTATAATGCACCCCTCGGGCACTCCCCTCTTACACATGTAACTTAGCTGACTTATGTGTTCAGAACCCTGCCTTAATTTTTCCTTGCATATCTCTGGTTGTACATATCGCCTTGTTGTAAGTAAGGGCCTGATTCAGAGGCTGAAAATAAGAACTTAAAGTTACACCTGGGCAAAACCATGTTGATTTCAGGGGGAGTCAAGTTAATTTTATTCTATGCATGCAGGGAGAATGCTTTGCTTTTACTTATTGCACACAGATACCTGATCAGCTTCACTTTTAAACTGCTAATTAGACTTGCTGGGAAACATCACCTTTTAACTATAATACTGTTGCAACAAATGAAATTTGACTCCCCTGAAATCAACATGGTTTAGCCCAGGTGTAACTTTAAGTTCTTATTGTCAATCTCTGAATCAGGGCCTAAGTGCCTAACCCAGCCCATACTGTACAATTGAAATGCCTCCCTCATTGGCTGCTGTCATTAAGTCTGGATCAGGCCCAATGTGCTCTATCCATCCCCTTCCATTGTCTTGCTGTAGATAGCCATCTTACAGTATTATAATTGATGATCTTCCTCTTATCTCTTGCAGTTAGTAGACCAGATTCCACGTTTGAAATTAAGAAAGGAAAGTTCCACCTGGGCAAAGCTAATGATTGCAGAGGAGTCATATTTCATCTGATGCAAACAGTATTATAATTAAAAGGTGATGTTTTCAAGTCTAAGTCTAAATAACGGTGTAATAGTGAAGCTGATCAGTATCTGAGCAATAAGCAAAAGCAAAGTGTCCTCCCTGCATGCATAGAATAAAACTAATTTGACTCCCCCGAAACCAGTATGATTTTGCCCAGGTGTAACTTTCCTCTCTTATTTTTACATTCTGAATCTGGTTCATCATCTCTAAATCTCTCTGTTTTATAAGACATTAAAGGAAGTCAAAGATTGAAAGGTGCTTTTTATGCCTATTTAAGCATGATTATGGTTTTATTATCATTGTACGCCTGCACAGACCATTTTTTTGGCTCTACCCCAGCATCCATTTATCTCCTACCAGATTTTTGTGTTAGTCTAAGTGACACTTTTGATTGTCTATGGACTGCAGGAAGATCACAGAGGTTTTCTGGAGAGTGGAAATCCAGTTCTATATACAGTATATCTGGATTATTGTGATCTAAGGCGATCTGGAAGGCTATACAGTGCCAGTTTTGTATTATAGGAAATCTATATCAGAGATTCTGAACCTGATCCAGAGTGTAAATATAAGAGGAAATGAGGTGGAAAGCTACACCTGAGCAATACCATGCTGAATTACAAGGCAGACAAATTCCATCTGTTGCAACCAGTATTAGAGATGAGAGGTGATGTTCCCCAATCCAAGTCTAAATAAAGCTGGTCAGTGTCTGCATGTCAAGAATAAGATGAATCTGACTCCCCCTGAATTCCAACATGATTTAAATATCCACCTGAGTTGGTTACTGTATAATTAGAGACAATGGACTGGATCCTACGCACGTGTTCTGCATGTACAGATGTCTGGTAGTCTGCATGGAAGATGGGAGTGAACTCCTCAAATTCTCTCCTATCTGCGTCTCTCCGTATGCAGTGCCGAACTCCGCCCACACATGCTATTTAACATGTCTATCGCTGCCCCCTTTACAGGCTTTAGGCATTTGGATTTCAATGAATGACCCGTCGTATATAGATTTCCTAGCATACGCAGAAATAGTGGGGCCCGAGACACATCCCCCATGTGAAATCATCGGTGACATCACATATTACCGGGACGCTGCTGACCAGCACTAACCTCGGGCCGGTTGTGCAGGGAAATTGTTTCCTGCTCATTTACCCGCAGAGCGAAGGTGAGTATTGTGGGTCCCGGCTATCCCCCCGCCTGATGCTTTCCGTATGCTAGGAGATCTGCTACGTAACATCTGGCACACGCATGCACGATGCCAACAAAACATCCGACTTATGCAAGCGGGTATCGGACAGAATCCTGGATCAGGCACAATATTCTTGAAGATATGCCAAAAAGGAGTGACAGGCAGTGTACGATAGCATACCAGCAGCATACCATATTGCAGGATGTAAGAGCCAGAGCTGTACAGTGTTTCAGGGAGGATATAAACATCTGATAGAAGTTAGTTTCAGCATCAGTAAAACAAGGATTCACAAGCTCTCTCTAAGATAAAGCATGGAATATCTTTGGTGAAAATGCATTGCAAATTCCTCAGACACTCACTAAACCTCCTATAAAGCTAAACAAACCTCTTGAGACACGTTAAACATGCAAGAAAAATGTTCTTCCAATATTTTTAATAGAAGTTCCAGTGCATGAAAAGAAGGCATTAAAAGTGTCAAAAAAAAGTTAATAAGTGGTCAGGGACGCAAGTTATTATATTTAATGTACACAATATTATTATATATATTATTTGTTTACGAACTGTGACTTACTGTATTGTTATAAAATGTTAATGTCAAGATACAGAAAGATCAATTACAAGGAAAAGCATAGTAAACTAACATTGACTTGTTTATTATATACAATAAAATGTAATTTATTTGCATATATATGTTTTTTATTTGTCCCGATTTAGATGGGTCTGTTGCTGATTCGCAGGCAAAGGGCGGGGCTTATTGAAAAATGGCAAAAAGGCCAAATATGTCCATTTGTGGGCGGTGTTTGGAGGAAATGGGGTGGAGCTTATTTTGTCCCTATTTCAGGGCTTTAAATATTAGGAGGTATGGCCAAGGACATTGACAAAATTCTGGATGGGGAGGGTGGCAACTAGATCTTTCACCCTAGCACATGCACAGCATGGTCGCCAGCTGCGCATGCACAGAACAACTGGCCAGTCTGTACCAGCGGTGGCTTCAGATTCTCAAGCTTTTTAATTTGGCTGCAGCTCCCAAATGCCCAGCAGACGCCGGCAGCAATGAGCTGTCAGCTTCAGTCAGGTTGTCTATTCACAGCGGTCAGAAAAGTGTAGTATAGCCTCCCTCCCTGCAGCTCCTGTGCTCTGACCTTCCTGGACTGGCAGCAGTGCTGTGAGTGACGCCGTAGTGCAAACTCAGGGAACTTAACTAAAAAATCGCCATGATACGCCCACGGTCTGCGTATCTCTAGGTACATTATTAAGTGTGAATCAGGTCCATCATGTCTGTAAAAGTCAGACAGCGCTCTAAGTGAAGGGGAAAACATCCGGTTAGGTGTGTCGCTGGTGTCAAGTTTCAAAGAACGACAGAGCAGTGGAGAGAGCACGGTACAGTTGTACAGTATATCAAGGGTACAGAACACTTCCCATTTCCATTGAAGCTGCTGCAATCCATTACCGCTACATAGAAACCATCTGCAACATAAACTTTAGATTCCATGTGCCTTTAATATTATCTCCAAATCCTCAGGGGGTCAATAACTTCATGACTACAGCTGTTCCGCACATGACTTCCAGGTAGTCATTATCGTGATTTGGACTAAATAGTGTTTCATGCTGAAAAATGAAATGTGTGGAATTCTCGTAAGACAGAGGACTAGATCCTCCCCTCCGTATGTTAGCTGCACGCACGGAGGTCTAGCAGTCCGCACGGAAGAGGGGAGTGAACTCCCTTGTCACTACCTCTTTAAAGTTTAAATGTTGTCCTCCTGTCCACCTTACGGAGTTCATGCAGGCAGAGGGCATGCATCGTCCTGATCTCGAGGCATACGGAGCTAAGGGTGTGTACGCCTGGAGATCTGTTGCAGAACATCTGGAATGCACCTTGTCAGATATGCAGCCGAATACAGCAGTCTGGATCCAGTCCCAAGTCTCAAACCTCATCAGACTGATCACACAACCTGTAATCAACCACACTGGGGGCTCCATTTACTATCATTACAGCATCGACAGCTGATTATAGCAGCCAGCTCACAGCGAGCCTGGCAATAACACGGGTAGTATTCACCAATACTTACTCCTCTGGTGAGGTCCCGCGATGATCTGCAGGACTTTCGCTGGAGACATTTGTCTCTGTGTATTCCAGCGGTCTCCCCATATACCCCCCTTTTACTCCCCCTGATAGCTATTATTAGGGGGAGGGGTATATTGGGAGACCGCTGGAATACTTAACACTAACGCCATCTTCAGATTCCAGTGTTATATATTGTATCAGCGCTGACTGTAAAAATCTGCGCCAATACTTAGTAAATATAGCGATTAGGGACCGTATTCACAGATCCGTTTTTGAGTGTTGTTGCGTACGTAGTTTAAGAATCTGATGACCTGCGTATGCATGGTAACTTTTTCCACGTACATTACGTAGTTTTAACCGCACGTAAGTACTTTCGACAAGGACTTGTGAATCGCACTTAGGGACATACGTACGGAGGGGCGTGTTTTTTTTACGGACGTTAGAAATTACGTGAAAGAGGGTGGGGGGAAGCATTTAAATGGGCATTTGAGGGCGTGGTTAGATAAATATGCACAACCGTAAGTAACATACGCACACAAGTACACGCGTAGACTTAAGGAATAAATGTCATGGGTGTTGCCTTGCAACGTAGGTGCGTAGATTGCATACTTTATATACACGCATCTGTGAACACGACCCTAGGAGTGCAGAGGCTGATGATCGCCATAGTTTCCATGGCGATCATGGCTTTGTAAATGGTGAACACTAAACGGTTTTTATCTACTGAAAACGAAGTCTTCGCCATTTAATAAATGGAGCTCTGGGGACTTATCTTTACCATTAGTATTTAGAGGCTCTTAGCCCATGAAATCCGCCAGTGTAAGAGACTGGTCAATCCTTTCATATAAACTGTCACCTCATTGTTATTCTCTGCCATGATTAAAAAAGAAAAAGAGTGTTGCCACTAAACCCAATATAAGAATACCAGCAGCAGGGGGCATCTAAGCCAAGTGAGGCCAATATTATGCTGCCTTAAGCTGGGTGTGTGGGCCACCTACATTCTTTTTTTTACCTCTAAATGATTGTCAGCATTGATCTCCACGGGGTAAAAGTTAGCAGCCAGTCCCTGCACCAGATCAAGGAATGCTTCATTACTAGAGGGGGATTTGCATATATGAGATTTACATTTCAGAATAATAATATATGAACCTCAAAACCACATTAATAGAATACATGCATGATGCACGGGCAGAAATCACATAACAGGCATATACACACACACACACACACACACATACTTACACACACACTACATCTCACACACTTGCAGAAATAACAATATTTATTACATACACCAGGTTTGCTGACTGTCCCGGAATGTCCGGGAGACTCACGAAATTTGGGCTGTTCTCCCGGTATCCCTGGAGACCCAGCGAATCTCCCGCATGCCTCGACACCCAAACAATCACCCATGTAATCCCTAGAGTTATTAGGGATGGGTGGGACTTAATTATGTCATCAAGTCCCGTCCACCCCTTTAACATCTGAGATCCCACACGTGATTGACAGGGGGCAGGGCTTAATGACACGACTTGCCCCACCCCCTTGCAGTAATCTATGACTTCCCTCCGGGTTCTCCCAGGAGGCTTTCAATAGTTGGCAACCCAGACATACACAGAGAAATAACAAAAAAATAGGGTGTTAACTCTATTGCAATATCGGGGAAGTCTCATGAACCAGGCTTGAAGCTGTGATTTCATGTCCCCTGTCTCTCAATACAGTGAATCCTAGTGTTTAAAGGGGTTGGTCGGGCCTTGATGACGTGATTTGCATCTTCCTACCCCCATCCCTGATAACACTATGACTAGTTGCATTGATGGCAGGGGGCAGGGCTTAATGATGCAATTTGCACAAATTAAGCCCCACCCTCATGCCAGCATTTATCTCTTCCCTCCTAGATCTCCCAGAGGAAAGAGACTAAAAGCCGGCAAACCTGCATAAAATATGTATATGCCACACATAAAAACAACTTAATATATATGACACACACATACAATAGAAAAAACCTATATGCGTGACATATAACATGACAAATGGTAATCTCCACTGGAGCAGACACTGACATGATCTGCCACATGGGGTCATATTTACTATGCTGCAGGAAAGGAAAAGAGGGGATGTTGCCCATAGCAACCAATCAGATTCTAGCTGATTTTTATTTGACATAGTATGTAATAGGAAAGGGAGAGTTAGAATCTGATTGGTTGCTATGGGCAACATCTCCACGTTTCCTTTCCAACAGCTTAGTAAATCTGGCCCATAATAGACTGTATAGAGCTAATAAACATGCAGCTTTGCGGTTTATGTGGACAGTCAAAATATATATTATTACATATCTGACATTTTTTACAAGCCGCCTGCATTACGTTAAGTTTACAGATGTTACAAACTAATACTAACATAATACTCAACTGCCGACATTTTGACCTGTCTACAATTTAACCTGTTGACATTTTGACTGTGAACATTTCATAGTAGTCTCACATGCAATAGGCACGGTATATAAAGAATGATTAATAAATAAATATAACCCTTATTGTTTTGTTAAAGAATATGGGCTATAGCCCTATATTTAGGATCTTTTTACACATAGACAAATGTTATTTAGAATGTCTGTGGAACATGCACTTTTAGAGAATTGCTAAGTCAGTTATGTATAATGCATTCCAGTGTCAGAATAAAATAATAATTATGTTGATTCATTAAGGAAATGTGGCACTTGGCTAAATAACTATTTCTCTTTCTCCAAGCATTCAATATCAAAGTCTCCATGAAAACTATAAATTAAAAACTAGGCTTCACAGCAGCACAAACCTCACTCAGAACACCACATGGGTGGTGGTTAAACTTCTGCCGCTTATCATTATCTCTATCAGAGACTGGTTATTAAAGGTCTCCAGTGTTCCTCTGGAAACTCTCAGACTACTCATTTGGATGATGATTTCTTTCCTCCTGTGTATTTTGACAGCTGTCTTGGGCTTGGCAGCTGACATGCCAGTGATGAGTGGCCCAGTACTTGTATTCCCAGCATGATTATATCTGATAGTTTCTGTCCATCTGTTCATGTATTTAGACAGTGCTACAAAAATACTGAAACTTTGCAAAGAACATATTTATACTTGTGTCTTCCATTGCTCTCTGAGGCCATTCTATTTTACTGTAGGCCTCATGGATATTAAATAAATTTTAGTCACTTGACCAGTGCTGCCTTTAGGGTTCTGGAACTGGAGCACACTCCAAACTCCCCGGCAACACATGTTGCAGTATATTAGTAGCGTGGCCTTTTCCATACTACTACTTCTTGGTAGCATCCTCTAGAGATCCGAGGCAGGGCCAGACTGGGACTAAAACAGAGGCGGAACTGGCGAGTTGTGGGCCCAGGTGCAAAAAAACATAATTTGGCCCTGAAGATATCCCAGGTAACACGGTGGGGAGCTTCGGCGGTGCGGTGATAACGGCTGTGGGCCCTTGTATAAGCATGGGCCCCGGTGTCGCTGCACCTGTTGCACCATTGGTAGTTCTGCCACTGGACTAAAAATAATCCCTTGCACTTGAAGCAGACAGGCCCACCTGATGGGAGGTTCTGACTACTTTCATGGCTACACTGGTTACTAAGTGGTACGACCACGTCTTCTTCTGACAGACTGAAACAGACATTAAGCAAAGGATGCAGCCACGTCACTTAGCAGCTGATGTGACTGTGCACGTTATAGGTATTCTACTTCTCAGTTCCTTGCAACATTGCAATATCAATTGCCTGAAGGCGTCTTTCCGCTGCAAGGAGCTGAGACTCCCCGTTCTTCTGCAGGTGAAAAGAGAAAAGTGTTAGTAACTTCCCATCAGCAGCCAGTCACTAGGCTAATTTAAGGGTTAAATTATATATTTTTTTTTAAATAAAGTTTTTAATTCTTAAAATACTAATTTTTATATTTTTTGGTGGGCAGTCTCTCTATTCATGAATGGGCACTATATACACACACACATAATTATATAAAGCCATATATGCACACACACATTTGTAATTATAGAAAGCCATATATCTACATACACACACACTCACATATGTAGTCATATAAAGCTATATATGTACACATATACACAGAGAGGTATATATAGCTATATAGCTACACTCATGCATAACATACATGCTTTACACTTACTCATAATTCAGCTTATATTACTTACACACACTACTTACCTTTTCATCAGAGAGCTGAGCCGACTGCAGGAAGTGGGGGTGGTGCATAGTAGCAGCAGCCAATGAAAGAGTAGCACAATGACATCAGTTACTCCCTCATTGGTTGATTGTCAGGAACCAGGAAAAGGCTTCTGAAAAACCTCTCTGCGGAGCTTCTAGGACTGATGTAATGATGCTGCAAGAGGCAGAGAGAATCTCATCTGCTAGAGACTAACGACCTGATTCAGAATTAAGAAGGAGCTTGAAATTAAGGGCCGTATTCACAGATCCGTCTGCAAACGTGTACGCAAATAAACTTAGCTTGGAACACCCACCAAAATCCCTGACACTCCCCTCGCAAATCCATGCTCCCCGTAGACTTACACCTCCATAGACCACTTGTATCTTTCCGTGTGCGTATGTGTCCTCCGTGCATGCGATTCACAATTTCTATTATGTGTTGTTTATTGTTGTACTTGTGTTGCGGATTGGTTAAGTGACAGTGCAGGATAAACCCAAATGATAGAAGGAGGGAGTATGGGTAATGGTGATACGATAAAGATAGAGTATATAGCAACACTAATAGTGTACCACGTTGTAAGGTACACGGGTAATCCATTGTGGTAACACACTCACATTTATCCTTCCTGATCATGGTGCTCATTAGATCCTCTCATGCACGTCTCCTGCTGTTTGGCTCAGATGTGCTGGTGGGGAAGGTGTCCTCGTAGCACCTCTGGGGGTGTTGGATGGGGTTGCGGTGCAGTCGGCTTCTTCTGGTGATAGTAGGCTTCTTCTGGTGTCAGCAGTGTGTTCGGCAGTCCTGGCGGTGATCGTGTTGGCGGGGAGGCTTTCTTGTCTCGCGATCAGGCTAGGCTGCTGCTGCCTCTGTGGGTGTAAGTTGTTAGGTGCAGTGGGGAGATTGTTCCGGCATGTTTCTCGCTTGTGCTGATGTTGATTCTTGTGATTAGCGTGATCCTGCTATCACTGAGGCCATTAAAACTCTGATTACCCAGGTCTCTAACCTGGGTCAGGTCATCCAGGACCTCACAGTAAAGGTCAATCACCAAGACCAAGCTATCGCAGCTCTAAGTACTCCACATGCTGTCAATGCGCCTACTGTTGCTGTAGCTGTTGCTGCTGATGTGAAGGTTCAAGTGCCTGACCACTTTTCTGGGGACCGCCATCAGTTCCAGACCTTCCAAGAAAGCTGCAAATTATATTTTCAGTTACGTCCTACTGCCTCTGGTTCTGAATATCAATGTGTTAGATTTGTGATCTCTCTCCTGCAAAGAGATCTCCAGAACCTGCTTCCGCATGCCCAGGGACCCAGTCTGAAGATGAGCCGATGTAGCTTGGGTCCTACCGTATCAGCCAGCATTAGAAGCTTCGTCGGCAAACCTTGGGCCTGTGCTTTTTCTGTGGTGGTAAGGCCCATAGAGCAAATAATTGCCCCAAGAAGATGCCCTATTGGGAAATGCCTAATCCAGCCAAATATGGAAGAGGTTCAGCTGGGATTATTCCTATTTTCTTCTATCAACTCGCTCATTGTTCCCGTCACTCTGCGTACCCCAAGTACTCAAGTACAGCTTACTGTCTTTATGGATAGTGGAGTCGCGGGTAACTTCATGGACTTTAATCTACTACACATCCCTGTCTAGATGAAAAACTTTTAACAGGTGGACGGATCCAGAACCATACAGCTCCTATACAGATCTCTGTGGGCCTATGCCACTCAGATTAATTGCAGGTCCTGATAATCTCCTGTCCATCTGTTGGGATCATTCTCAGACACCCGTGGCTCCAGAAGCACAACCCAACATAGATTGGGACAAGGGCGACATTGTATGCTGAGGTTCTCACTACTTCTCTTCCTGTCTGTCTGTCTGTACCTATAAGGAGCATAACCCCAACGCTGGACGGGATACCTGAATATTATGCAGAATTTTGTGATGTGTTTTCCAATAGAAACCTGGATCATTTACTCCCACACAGGCCATATGATTGCACAATTGACTTGATTCCCAATTCCAAACTACCTAAGGGTAGGTTATTCTCCTTGTCAAAACCAGAGACTGAAGCTATGAATATATCTAGGAGAATTTGACAAAGGGGTTTATCAGGCCTTCCAAGTCCCCGGTAGGGGCCGGATTCTTCTTTGATGGAAAAAAAGATGGATCACTCTGGCTCTGAATTGATTACTGGAGACTCAACAACATCACAATAAGGAACTCGTACCCACTCCCACTTATCACCGATCTTTTTGCCAGCTTAAAGAAGCTCAAGTATACACCAAAATAACCTGTGGTGAGCATAACCTGATCCGGTTCCGGGAAGGTGACAAATGGAAGACTGATCTTAACACTCACTCAGGACATTATGAATATCTTGTCATGCCTTTTGGACTATGCAATGCACCAGTGGTCTTCCAGGTTCTCATCAATGCTGTCCTCTGTGACATCCTGGGAAAATTCATCGTTGTTTAACTTGATGACATCCTCATTTATTTACCATCACTGGAGATTTTTTGGGATCATGTGCACCAAGTCCTACGAAAAAACCTTTTCGCAAAGCTTGATAAATGCGAGTTTGAGGTGCAGCAGGTGACTTCCTAGGGTGTGTCATCTCCTCGCAAGGCTTCTCCATGGACCTCAGTAAAGTCAATGCTATAGTGAAGTGGATACAACCAAAGAATTTGAAGGCGGTACAACGTTTCCAGAGGGTCTCTAACTATTACCGTCGCTTTATTAAGAACTTTTCTACTATTATTGCATCCATATCAGACCTTACCAAAAAGGGGGCGGATCCTGGGAAGTGGTCCCCCAGAACAAAAAAAGCTTTCCAGGATCTGAAGGAGGCCTTCATCACACCTATTCTTCGCCATCCAAACCCGGCTCTACCTTTTGTGGTGGAGGTAGATGCCTCAGATGTTGGAGCAGGGGAAGTCCTCTCTCAGAAATGCCCAGAAGACTCTAAGCTACATCCCTGTGCCTTCTTTTCTTAAAAATTTTCTCCAGCTGAACAGAACTATAATGTGGGCAATCGTGAACTTTGAGGTTTGGCGACATTGGTTGGAAGAATCAGAACTTACCATTACCGTGTGCACTGATCATAAGAACCTTGCATATATCGAAGCTGTTAAGAGACTTAATCCTCGTCATGCACGATGGGCTCTCTTTTTCACAAGATTGAAATTCATTATTACATACAGACCAGGATCTCTGAACAAAAAAGCAGATGCCTTTTCACGGTCCTTCCTTCCAATTCAGAAACCCGCCACACCTCCTCAACCTGTCATTCATTCTCAAGCATTTCTTCTGGGTATCACACAGGATTTGTATTCACAGATTTTGAAGGTACAGGGATCCAGTCTTGCAGGAAAGCCAAACCACTGTCTGTTTGTTCCAGAGACTTTCAGGAAAGCATTTCTGTTAGAGCATCATGTATGGTGGCCATCTCTCGCATAGGATGTTAAAGAATTTATTAAAGTCTGTAAAACTTGCGCCATGAATAAAACTAACTGCAGTGCCCCCCCTGGACCGCTCCTTCCTCTCCAGGTTCCTAAAAGTCTTTGTACCCATTTGTCCATAGATTTTATCATGAATCTTCCTGAATCTGATGGATCTACTAATATTTGGGTAGTAGTTGATTGGTTTTCAAAAATGGTGCACTTTGTACCCCTGAGAATTCTGCCTAATGCTCTCAGTACCTAAAGTCTTGTCCTCTCTGTTCTCTAAACACATTGTAAGGCTTCATGGTCTTCATTCTGATATTGTGTCTGACCGGGGGCCCCAATTTATTGCTAAATTCTGGAAAGATTTCTGCAGAGAATTGAACATTGAACATCATCTACAGAGTAAAACCAGTCCCTGGAGCAGTTCTTGCATCTGTACACTTCGAAATTCCAAGATAACTGGGCGGACAATCTATCATGGGCAGAATTTGCATACAATAATTCTTGTCATTCTTCCACTAAGATCTCTCCATTCTTCTGCCTCCAGGGATTCCAACCCAGAGCTAACTTACTGTTTATTCCAGAGACCATTTGGAACAAAGTTAATGAAGACCAGAGAGGACAGGCACAGGAAACCAGTTAAATTCAAGGTGGGGGACAGAGTATGGCTGTCAACTAAAAACATCAAAGTTAGACTTCAGCCCCCTAAAAATCTAAGAATTCCTAACCTTCCATGTGTCACTTCTGAAACCAGAACACACGTCCAGAAGATTTGGAGTGGTCTCACCCACCAAATCTGCACCTGTTATTATCGATGGTCATGAAGAATATATTGTGGAAGACATCATGGACTCCAAATGGGTATGAGGCCAACTCCATTATTTAAAACATTGGAAGGGGTATGGCCTGGAAGAGCAGTCCTGGGTTCCTGCGAGAGATGTGCATGCTGAGAAAATAAAGAAAATGTTTTATTCAAAATTCCCTAATAAACCCAGGGTGAGGGGTCCTTTGACCCCTCGTCAAGGGGGGGGGGGGCTACTTTTACACGCTGTGGAAGATATCCTAATAGTCTGTAAGTTCCCTGTCTGGATTAATGTGTCTAGTTTCCCTCAGCTGTCAGCTAATTTAGTTGCTCCTGCCTGAAGTTACTGCTGATTGGTGGGTGTCGCTTTAAGTACTGGTTTATGGCAGTGTCCTGGGGCTTTTCTTTCCTTTTGTTTCTGTGGCAAGCAGATTAACCCCCTGCCTTTCACGCACCTGTTTAACATATACTTATAAATTGAGCAACTTCCATTCTGTTTTTATTCTGTCGCTTTAAGTAGCCTGAGCCCGGAAAGCCTCGTTGTCGGCTATAGCGTCTGGTGTTCCTGGGTTTCTGCCTGCGTTCTGATCATATGATTTCTTGTGTTTTTGTCTTGGATTTGTTTTGTGTTTGCCCTCTGTTTTTCATTCCGTTACCCTTGCCTGCTTCTGTCTCGTTGTCTGCCCTGTCAGTGGGTCTCAGTGCACGGCGCGAGTGGCTTCCTGCTAGCGCTGGCAGCTGGGCTCACTTGTTCAGTACAGCATTCCTCCTTGTCGACTGTTGTGAGTATTCCACCTCTCACCTCCTGTACCTAGCCTGAGTTTTTCCATCTACTCAGTGCTCTGTTATTATGCCGCTGTATTTGTTATCCCTGCAGTGTGCGTTTCTGCTGTGTTTGTCATCCCGGCAGTGTACTTAACCTCAGTATTTGTCATCCCTGCAGTGTACTTTTCTGCTGTGTGTACCATCCTCGCTGTGTGTGTTATCCTCACAGTGTGTGCTCGCTGTGTTTGTCATCTCACAGCGTGCGGAATCCGGTCCTCAGGTTCCCTCTGCTTCTTTCCTGAGGCGTTCCATCTCACCTTGTTTATTTTCCAGTGTTACCATCTCCACTGTGTCCGTCTCCAGTGTGTAGTGTGTGGCGTGTGCCAGTCCTCTGGACCCTGCCTGTGGGGTGTTTATTACAACATTGTAACCTCCAGTTCCAGCCTCCCATTCACATGCTGACTTGCTATTTCCATCTTGCAGTTTCTCAGGTGTTTTAGGCGCTCTGTTTATATTCTGTCCACTTCTGTGGATCCTGTTATCCCTGCATACTGTTCTGTATCCCTGCTTAGTATCTGTGTGTGGGTTCCAGCCTGCCTTCTTGTATGCCTGGGTTCCTGAAAATCATCTTGTATGCAAAGGCTTATGTACACCTTTTTGTTATACACCACTCTGTTCTATTGTCTAGGGAGCAAGGGTCCCTGCATGTCTCTGCTAGTGCAAGGGTTCCTAGGTGTGAGTCGTTTCCAGTTCAGGCACCCTCGCTGCAGATCTTCCTTGGGAGCTATTTCCGGGGGCCGCAACCTATGAAGTGTCAGCAGCCCAGACTATCCCCACCATCAGGGGCTCTAGTGAAAACCTGGCCCTGGTTTAAACTCTGCGCCCCGGTGACAAACTCCCTTGGTGACTGTAACACAGTTTATGAGAGTATCTGATGATCCACAGTAGAGGTTTGCAAGTGGTATTGTGGTTAGCACTAAACAGGGGCAGGTTGTGTCACGGCTAATAACGGGGGTGGTCCGGTGAAGTGATGAGAGTGTATCCACATTAGTGTGCTAATGTTTACCTGGTTCCTCCAGTATGCTGCATTTTAATACTGTTCCCCATTAATCATTTCTTATTGTCAGCCATATTGTTACACACTGAGAAATAAATGGGGATTGTGAGAGGTGGAGACAGGACAGAGGCTGAGGTGCCTGTGATATCTCTCCCTTTCTATATTACTATATAACAACTACAGGTTTTGGATTTTTAAATTGCAAAAGTCATTAACAGACTCATTGGTATTCAAGTTCAATACATGGATGATATTATCTAGAGGTATTCATGTTAAATCGGGGTAGATTTATCAACCATCACTAGAAAACATATATATACTGTGTATATTTATATTCTGCAGACTTCCACACACTGATTGTGTAAGACGGGAGAATATCTGGCCATGCGCTTGCCGGATGTTTATCAATGGATTGCTAGTATTACTAAACTAGATACTGCATGCCTAGAGATTCATCCAACAGGGCGGCGTATGCCCTCCACCCACCTAAATTCCAGAAGGTGGGCACAGGGAGGGGGGGCATTTAAATTTTACAGTGAGGGCATGGTTTACCATTTCCGTGAGGATCAGTGGTCGTAAGGACTTCATTGAATCTGAATCCGGCCCTTTATCTGCAGAATTCTCCGATCTCTATAACAAAGATGAAAGTAGAGGTGTTGCCCCTAGCAACAGTTCAGATTCTTGCTATCATTATCAGGATTTTACTGGGTAAACGATAGCTAGAATCTGATTGGTTGCTACAGGCAACACCTGTTTGATGTTTAATATATAAACCCCATGATGATTTATTCATCTCATTTTGGGAGATAGTTCAGATTTGCTGCATTGTATTGAAAATTAATTGGTTTTGCAGCAATGGCGCAGATATTGTTCTTGTTCTTCATTGAACCTTTTATCATTGGCAAACGTTAATGGGGACAAGGAATCCGTATTGCTAAACATTAACTTCTTTTTAGCTTAACATATTTAAAAACTTGTACAAAATCTGGATTATTCGGTGATATTCTTGTAATTCTGGGCTAATGTATGTTTGAGAAAGAGCTGTATCTTTACTGATGAATCCTATGAAAGCTCTGATGGGCAGGATTCATCTCCATAGATTGTGAGCTATTATGAGGAGCATCGCCATTGGGTAGGACTGCCGCGGCTTTTATCCTGTTCCTCGGAAAGAGAGACGGGGGGCACAGTAGTGATTCTCACCTCAGCTCTCCAGCAGTAGGTATTGGCGGACACAGACAATGGGCCTGATCCAGACCTACGCTGATGCGCTGTGCTTACTAAAGCACAGCGTATCGGCGTTCATTTTCACCGACACTCCCCCTGTCCGGGCGTATGGCCCCTTCCTTACGCCGGCTGAAGGCTACCCTAACTTCAGCCGGCGTAAGGAA
>WWET01002855.1:43183-57511 GCA_011038615.1 Limnodynastes dumerilii | reverse complement strand
ACCCCCAGGTTTTCTTACCTTACAGGCTCATCCGCCGAGCAGGACTGCCGGCTAGCATATGAAGCTCCCTGTCTCAGCCACCGCAGGACTTCATATGCTAGCCGCAGTCCCACTCGGTGGATGAGACTGTAAAGGTAAGGAAAGCCGGCCCTCATTTTAGCATACAGCCGCAGTCTGACTCCAGGCCAGCGGCGCTGGTCTGGAGTCGGACTGCAGCTTGATGCTAAAATGGTTCAAGTTGGCAATACTACCTCTTAACCAAGGTGGCATCGCCAGGCGGCGCCCCCCTTTGGCTGGCACCCCTGGCGGGTGCCATCATGGCCAAGGGGTAGATACGCATCTGATGGGTAATAATATTAGAGGTAATTTCGAGTGGAAGCTAATGGTTTTGTATCTCTAAAATGAAAGAAGTTTCTATCTTTCTCTATTCTTCAATTTAACTTGTCTGACTCACAGACTGTTCAGCTATTGAATGGGTGAAGTCACCTACATTAAAACACATGGTAGAAGTTGATGATTAGTGCAAAATGAAAGGTTAACAGAGTTTATTGATTTCTTAAGTTAATCTAAGTCATTATAAACAGTCGCTTACACTGGCTGAAGGCTAACCTAATTTCAGCCGGCGTAAGCAACTGTTAATACGCTGGCGGCGTGGCGTTAGTACGTTAACGCCGCCCTTCCAGCCTCATTACCCTCCATCCCCCCGCCCCCCTACACTAACTACAGCGTAGGGGGGGGACGTCTCCAGCTGAAGGCGACCCTAACTGCAGCCGGCGTAGGGGAGAGTTGATACGCTGGGACGGCGGCGTTAGTACGTTAACGCCGCCCTTCCAGCCTCATTACCCTCCATCCCCCCGCCCCCCTACACTAACTACAGCGTAGGGACGCTGGGGGACGTCCCCTCCAGCGTCCCTACGGCGCTACTATGGTATGCAACATCTGCCCGGCGCATGCGCATTACGGCTACGGCCGCCGTACTAGCGACGGCGGACGTAGCTCTGGATCAGGCCCAATGTTGCAAACAGGTTCACTTGTTGAATAAACAGGGTATTAATGTTGAATCTTCAATTTAATACAGTGTCAAAGTTGCATGGATACACTGTATAGACACAAACGCTGTTACAGTATGGGTTGCTGAAATGGTCATAAGCACTGTATCACATCATTTTCTCTTGAGGTGTGATGTGTTTAGGATTAAGGATATCAAATTTATGAAGCCTGTGTCCGCTGATGTCAGTGATAAGTGTTTTTGGGTGTTCTGCTGGATACTGGTAACATGAGAAAATGTTGCGCTGCAGTATGTGTGAGAGTCTGTCCCCAGTCCAGTATCACACCGTATGGCCGTGCGGTGTGAAACAACAGAATGTCAAGGTGAGTTCACACAAAACTTCTGTGCATGGACTCAAAGGGAAATTAAATAGACTCACTCTTAGATGGTAGTCTCCGGTCGTTGGTGCTGTGTCTAGAACTACGGGTCTCTTCTGTGATGTGCCGTGGTTGTGTTCATCGTGCTCCGGTATTGGCGCCAAATGCGGGCAGTCTGTGTGTTTCTGGATCTTCTTCAGCTCCTGCTGCGTTCTTTGGTTTTCTGCCTGTGTCTGTATGATGATGCGGTGGACAAGGATGTATGAGGCTATCGTTGGTGCTGTAAATCTCGGTGTCGAGGTTAAAGCTGTGGGTTTCTTCAGATGTCCCTAAGTTCCTCCGTTTCTCAGATAGATAGAATTGTACAGATGGTCTGGGAATCCGATATAAGGCAGGCAGTACAATAGGGTTGTCCAAAATGCGTTTCAGCTCTGAACGAGTCTTTCTCAATGGTCTATAGACAACAACAGAGCCGGAACTCCCCACCTTATTAAGTTATAATCATGTGTTAAGCAAGGTAATTGATACTATTTTTCTAACTAATTTCTACATTCCACACATGGCAGTATAAGCTAGCTTTGCAAAATGTTAGTGGGCCGTATTCAGAGATCCGTCTTGCGATCGGGCCGCAAATATATGCATGGACGGAGCAAGACGGAGCAAGTTACACCCACCAAAAAATCCAGTCACTTCCCTTGCTTTCTCCATGCGGACGTAAACTTAGACTTGCATTGACTTGCCCTAACTAACCGCACTCACTTCCGGCCTTATGTGTCCAGTATCACATACCCTCCGCTCCCACCAAGCTACCTTGTCAGCATGACTTGGCCTTAACCCTCTGGTTCTACACAGTATTAATAACATGTTCACACAAAAGCCTGGGCACATCGCCCTGTTCACTACTGGCAACAGGTACATTAGAAAATGGGCCTTTCGCCGTAAGTACCCATTGCTACCATTCAGCTCACCCCTCAAACCTGTTACACTCTGCAGGTTCATCCTAGCAGAGTGTGTGTATTTCCTTGATAGTTTTCTGTGTCTGTTTTTCTCCCAGCTTCAGGTTAATTGTCCCTGGAGGTGTGTCTGGCTTCCACAGCTGATTGGGGGAGTGTTCTTTAAATAGCCTCCAGCGCAAGTAGCATGTGCTGGTCATAGCCTCTAGTTTCCTAGTGTCTCTGTGCCAGTTTCTTTCCTCCTCTTGCCTTGTGCTATTTTACTTCTTGCTTACTTGAGTGCCCCAGTTCTGTCCTTGCCCAGTACCTTGCCTCATACCTTTGTGTCTCCATTCCCTCCATCTCCCACCTTGCTGTTCAGTCCTATTTGTATTTACCTAGCTTATCCTGCCTGACTGTTTCTGTTAACAAAAAAGAGGAAAGGACTGCACTGGTATTGTT
Organism: Limnodynastes dumerilii; assembly: GCA_011038615.1. Taxonomy (NCBI): domain Eukaryota; kingdom Metazoa; phylum Chordata; class Amphibia; order Anura; family Limnodynastidae; genus Limnodynastes; species Limnodynastes dumerilii. The sequence continues at coordinate 54,752 of WWET01002855.1, read as the reverse complement.
TATATTAATACTATCATGAATTTTACATTTTATTTCTAAATTTTATACTTTCTAATTTTTATACTTATTGATTTTTGGAGCGTGCTATTAGTGAGACTCAAGAATTTTTAAACTAAGAGACAAGAACTGGCAATATTTGCCAAAAGCTGAGTCACTTTAATTGCACTGCCCTATGGATATATCCTGCGCAAAAACTCACATACCACCACCAATAACCAACAAATTCATTTTAAAATATATTACTCTTTATTGACATCTCTTTTAAAATAATGAATCTGATACTGCGAACATTTTAAGATAGAAAACTCTCCAAACATTAGTTAATGATATTGGATAACTTTTCAGTATATATCATTTGAATCCATCTATTGCAAAGCTGAAATAGGGTATTTATCATTAGTAATTGGATAATATAGAGAACGACATCTACATATAAAAATGTGCATAAATCTCTATTTTAAAACACTCAGAGAAAGATAGGGTAAATGACATTGTCATAGCATGCTGAAGCTAGTGAAAAACAACCTTGTATACAAACTAATTCAATATATAGATTTTACAAGTAAGTCTGGTTATTATACAATGCAGATAAATTTGCTTATAGCATAAAAGACCGAGCAGAGGGTGAAGTGAGTGCATAAACAAGTAATTATATTGTGTATCCAAACGGTGATATAATTACATGAAGCAAGGATACATTGGTATACATTGTAACATGCTACAGAGACACAATTGTATCAACAATAAGGTAATAGATATGAAAAACAGTGCGTGCTGCTAACCTACTTAGAATCCGGAGGCTTTCCCTGCTCACAGCTGCGCTTCACCCGTGCTTGGGCATGTAACTTACCCTACTCTTCACTACAGTTTACCCATAAAGCAGCCGCCGTGGAGAGAAGAAGATTCCCGGTGCACACGGGAATAACAAATCGTCCCTACGCGCGTTTCGCGTTAGCTTCGTCAGGGGGAGTGGTGTTCTTGTCTCTGTTTCTGTTAACCCCTCGTGGGTTTCCGCTGTTTGCTTGTGTGTGTGAGAGCCCTGGTTAGTTTAGTCTGTCTTGTCAGTCCCGTCTGTTCCTTCCTAGTCTGCCGTGTCTGTTCAGTGTTTTGTGTAGTTTGTTACAGGTCAGACTCTGCTGCCTGTCTCCTCCCACTTTCTCCTCTGTCTAGCTTTCGCCTGTCTGACTACCTCTCCCAGGTTATCTCTCCAGGGCTGTATCCTAATGGGTTCCTACCAGCTCCAGTCTATCCCCACCATCAGGGGCTCTAGCGAATACTTGGTCCGATCTCATGCTCTACACCCTGGTGAACTGCTCGCCTTTCTCTCTTTAGCAGCTACCCCGGTTCTCAATAAAGGTAATCCCGGTGTGCTGAACATTTCCTCTCTGATTCCTCGGTCACCCCGGTTCACAGCCAAGGTAATTCCGGGGTACCATAACAAAACCGCATCCCGCTCACCGCATGCTGCCAAGTGCTGGCATGAGATCATTTACGATCATTACACAATTATTGCTTTTAGTTTATAAAGATCAGCAATTATCATTAGGAGCAATTTTATCCCTGTTAAGTGAGATTGAGATAAAAAAAATTATTATTTCAATGTAAAATAGCGAAATGGATTTTACTTTTTCACTACACACTGTTACAGTCTCCCAAGGAGGTTCTTGCCGGGACACGGAGACTAAACCAGGGCCAGATTTTCACTAGAGCCTCTGATGGTGAGGATAGTCTGGGCTGCTGGCACCTTAGAGGTCGCCCTCAGTGATTGCCTCCAAGGGAAAAACTGCAGCGTAGGTACCAATACAAGAACCCAGGCACACAAGAGTACTGAGGTACACTAAGGTACAGATTGGAATCCTTGCACACAGAGGTACTGGTATACAGCACACAGGGGCTGATTCAGAGATGCGATTGCAAAAAGATCGCAAATATACGCAACTAAAGTCAGATCCTAGCAGGTTACAGCCCACTGCATAAACAGTCACTCCCCTTGCAAACAGCGGCGGATCTTAAAGTTAGACCACCATTGAGCAACCCTAACTCTGCGCTGTCATTTGAGATCTTAAGGGAAGTAGTTGCGGTTATTTGAGATCCTAAGTGTCTGCCCGCGCCCACTTTCCCTCATCTCCCTGCCCCCCCCATATCTATGCAAATCCTTCAGATCTTAAACTTTCGCAGCACTTAAGATCTTAAGTGCTTGCGATCGATTCACAGGTCCGCGCTTAGCGAATTTAAGATCCTAACCTCTACGTAGACGGCGTTGCACTATTACTACGCATGCGCATTGATGCAAATTTTCTAAGATCCTAAATATAGGTACCTAAGTAGCGAAAAAATCGCATCTCTGAATCAGCCCCACAGTCTGGAACCCTTGTATACAGAAGAACTGCAATGCAGTACAAAGGCAGGAACCCTTATATACAGGAATACTGTAGAACAGTATACAGGCCAGAACCCATGCATTCACAGCAGCGGGCAGATAAGGGAGATAGCCAGAAAAGTACAGAGAAGTACAGAGTGCCCTGTAGATGTACAACAGACAAGGAGCCCTCAGGTAGATGACAACACCTGGTAGAACAACAGGTCCCAGGATGGGGACTGAGACAGGTATGCTGACAGAAGAGCAGAGTCTGATGGGCTGACTTAAGCTCACTAATACACACTGAGGGATGTAGCATACAGTGGTAATCACACACTCACCAATACACACTGAGAGATGGAGCACACAGCGGTATAACACAAGATGGTGAGGAGCACTCACAGATGAGATGGTAAACACCGAGTGGTAAACGTAACAGAAGCAGTACAACAGGCGGACTCCAGCACACTGCCGGTTCACAATTGCAACATGCACGCACAGGAGAGGAGCAGATGGAATCACTCATCCAGCAGGAAGGAAAGTGTGAGATCAAATGCACACACATACACCAATCAATAAAGGGAGGCTGGCCAGAACCTGACCGGGGCTGAAGCCGCTAATGTGAGCAGCAAGCTAATCGTGCCGCACACTTCACACAGGACAGGGTGCAGACAAACAAAGGCACCGAGGGCAAAAGGAAGGCAAGGGGGTAACACCAGGATAAACAGAGGGATCAAGTTACAATCAAATAGACAGCAGAGCACGATCAGACGGCAGGCAAACGCAGGTAAACCAGACACTATAACCAGCAATCAAACTTCCCGCAAGAGGCTACACTCCTCCAAAAAGCTGCAGTAATTAGACACACCTGGTTTATTAGAAAAAAATGATTTGATTGGGTAAAGGATGCTCAGTCCCTCCCCACTGCTGATGAACAACATCACAGTGAAATGCCAGGAAATATCGAGAGATCACCTTTTACATTTAAATCTCACGTTGTCAAGTTTGGAGCTAAACTTGAACTATTGTTGTTTAAGGAATTGGCTCAAAGACAGGTGATAGAAGTAATTACCTTAGGCTCCAGGGTATTGGGAGGCCCCAATTAACATATTCATGGTTTAAAAATATTATCTCACAGCTTACTGACTAGAAGACCAGTTCTCCATTTCTAGTTCACACCAATTATAATTCCAAAATGTTTTAGCAGGCAATGAATTTATTCGTAAAACATGGTTAGTGACCTTGTTAAAATATAAATACATAAAACCAATTATTTACAATTTTTTACAATGTTTTACAAACAGCTAAATTAAATGTATACTTTGTGATGATATTATGCTCTATGTATTATATTATATGGCATATACCATGGTATATATATTTGTATTGTAAGTTTTGTTGTGTGTTTTATTCCTTCAATAAAAATAAAGGAAAAAATGAGAAAGAAACAATATACTAAAGTCTTTTTGTTAATGAAAACTTATTTTCAAACTTATTCTCAATAAGAATCATTTATATGATCATTAGATTTAGATTTTACTGCTTAATTAGTACATTATGATAAATTATGGTAATATATACATAAACCAGAAGATATCCTTATACATAGTTCTCTTATAATTGAGGAGTTATGATGCCGAGACAGAAGCATTCATTACAAAAACACCTTTGATGTAAATTATTATGAAAATTAGAAGTCATATAAATAATCTTTGATATTTATATAGTTCAATGACTTCCTATTATCTTCATACCATTCTAAATTAGTATTAATTAGTTAGTAGTAATATTCTTGCTTTCAGATATATCACACCCTGGCAGTAAAAATTCTCTGTATGATGGATGAATGATTTGCTAAAAATATTAATCAGAACATTTCTATCGTCACATTTTTTCAATCGTTACATTTCTAAAAGGTGATATAGCTGTGTGCTCTGCAATTATTATTCAGGAAGCGCTCCATGGTGTAATAACAGAAGTACAACAACCGCAACCAGTCACAACATATCACCGTTATCCAGAGATTACCAGTGTCCTGGAGAGAGCCCACTTTCTTTCTGGTCTGGTGAGCAGTCCTGAATGAGCGGTCATCTTAGTTCCACTCCTTGTGTTTTGTCACTGTAACGGGTGGTGCGCCGGCGCCCTGTGAATTACAAACAAAAACCAGGCCCACCCCCACCCCAGAGGTTCCTACCCGATTCTGAAGAACCGCCAGAGAAGACGCGCTGTTCCTCCCCCGGTCCCAGGCGTGACGATTACTAATGCCTCCTGCGCGCAGACTGCTGATCCAGCGTCCACTATCTTCAGCCTCCTGGTTTCCTTCAGTCGGCGCTTCTCCTCTTCTTCTCGCCGACGCTGCAGATCTTCCTCCTCTGGGCTCTTTTTGGATCTTCCTCCGCTGGGCACTTCTTTATTCGGCCTCTTCTGGCCCTGTCTTCTTCCACGCAGCACAGCTCCACCTTCTGACTTCAGCCTCTTCCGGCCACTTCTCGCGCCTCTCTGCCCATGCGTTGGATTTTCAATCCAACCGCAGAGGCTGATGGGATAGGTGACGTGGTGAGCCCTGATTGGCTCACCACAGCACCTCAATGCACCCTGGGCGCCACAGGGGCGCCTGGGTGCAGTGCTGCGGTGAACCCTGCAAGGCTCACCGCACTGCCATCTTTCAAGATCAGAATTGATTGGCCACCAGCCGGAGATCCTGGAGCTGGGGACGGCGCGCTGCCGTCTCCCACCGCGCTACTTACATCACTAAGGGTGTGTATATATCAATTTAAAAATACATGATATATGACCCAAAGTTGGGACTCTGACAGTATTAGAGTTAGGACCAAAACAGAGAAGCTTTGTAAGTGGCTGGTGGCTTATCATATATCTGCCAATGGATGTAACAAATTCTTCGGCTTTTATTTTAAAGATAGAAAGTAATGGTTCATTGCTGGGTAATTGCAAGCGTGCTGGGGTCTCTTTTCTGTATTTGTGTAAATTCCCAATACCTTGCAGCACCTGCTCTATATTACCTTATAAATTAATTTGAGAAGCCTCCATTCTGTGTGTTTGTTTTGAAGCGTGTCTGGGATAGTAGCTGATGGGGAGTGTTGTCTCAGAGTAGCTGTTTTGGAGACTTAGGGACTTCTGCCGGGGGTGAGCTCTTAATTTAAAAATACATGATATATGATCCAAAGTTGTGACAGTTTTATAGTTAGGACCAAAACAGAGAAGCCTTGTAAGTGGCTGGTGGCTAATCATATATCTGCAGATGTATGTAACACATTCTCTGACTTTTATATTAAAGATAGAATGTGATGGTTAGTTGTTGGTTAATTGCAAAAGTGCTGGGGTGACTTTTTTGTGTATATTTGGGGTATTTAGACCCATTCTTGTTTGTGAAATGAGATAGAAAACAAGTTATGCAGGACTTGCCTGTTTGCAGGTGCAGGAAGATGTGAGTTATTCTTAGTGATCCTTTACAGACATCCTGCAGACGTGAGAGTTGGAACGTGACCTCTGATGGACAGCGTCTCATTCTACATATGAAGCAGTTCAGTCAAATTAATACAAGTTAGAGCTGAGCACTCATTAGGTAACCTATACTCACACCCGGGCTGCAAAGAGGAATTTTGGGCTCCAGTACATCAACTTCATGGGCTCCCATCATAGTCGACCATCATAGAGAGATTTTTGTGGCGTTGTACCTCTTTGGTTGGTGTGACACACACACACATACACACACACACACACACACACACTCACACGCACACACTCACACTAACCCATAATACATTTTCTGTACCACAGGGAGAAAACCCCCAAATAAAATGAAAGAAAAAAGAAGAGAGTGGGCTACAGAACCTTTGCGCCACCCCCCTTGCAGAAGCGGAACTGGCAAGTTGCGGGCCCAGGTGCAGAAAATATGCTTTGGCCCTAATGATATCCCAGGTGGGGAGCTTCGGCGGTGCGGTGATGACGGCTGTGGGCCCTTGTATCAGCATGGGCCCTGCCGCTGCACCTGTTGCACCAATGGTAGTTCCGTCTCTGCCCCCCTGTAATATTAAGTACCCACCATCCTCCCATCCACCCAGCACCCCTGCTCACTCCTAGCATCCAGTAAAGACTGATGGGCCAGATCACTGCACTATCCAGGAGGGGACATAATTAGTCTCTGTTACAGGGATGAGTCACCACTTTCTATGATTTAGTGTGGGATAAAATGTTTTGTATGTGGTTGTCTTCCTGAATAGACATTGGGGAAATCAGATCACTGAGCGTCACTGTTACTGCCAAACAAATCTTTGTTGTCCATTACCTAAGAGTCAGTTGGGAAGAGCAGCCCTTCACACTACGTAATGTTTCATATCTTCCTTTCTATACAGTCTTCTTTACAGTATAGCCACTATGATAACTTTGTTGTGGCTGTTTTCCAGTATGACTTCATGGCGTTGCTACAACTGAGAGGAGCTTAGCTGAGAGTCAGGCTGTGTCACAGCATCCATGTCTGACCTAGTCGGACAAGTTCCAGTTGATGCCTCACCCAGGCTTTGAGAGAAGCCACAGATAAACACAGGGACTTAAAAGAAACGGAACAAGCATTACGCTGAGACACAAATGTGTAAACAATCATGCTGAGGACTCAGTTAGGTTGAACAGTGACACAATATCATTTATGAACACTGAATGAAATCATGAAAATAGTTTACTCTCTCTGCTGTGTACGTAGCCACCAACAGATCCAGAATTATGATTTCGATGGGATCAGATTCCCCAGCAAATTACTCTGAGAGACCCACAAGTGCTGGATCACATTAGACAGCCACATAAATAACATCTGGCGTGCGCATGTGCAGATGTTCCGATACAGGGGACTTACACACATGTGACCATAATCATGAAATCCCTGCTGCTGTTTAATGTTACTATCAATTCTGAAAAAAAGACAGTTTAATAAAATAGCATCTTTTCATTTTTTCATTTTTTTTAAATAAAAACCCCCAATATATTTTTATTTCCTCTGTCCATAGATCATCTGAACTCTTTGCTGTCTTTATAACAGTTTTTACCATCTTCAGACAGTATATTACACTGCCCTTGCTCTGCGTATTTGGGCAGCATTACTACTGTGTGCCTGTACCCTATGTGGCGTATATGCCTGCAATTCAAATGACGCAGTTATGTGTGGTTATAGAACTCATGCAATCTGTGCCACGTGTCTAAATGCATTTGCGTACAGATTTGCGCTCAAATCTGGATCAGGGCCAGTAACTCATCTGTGTCCTACTGCTGATACCTGCTGCTGAAGGGCTGAGGTGGGTATTGGTTCCCCTCTGTCTCCGGGCTTAGGACAAAAGTTCTGGCAGCAATAATAGCGGACCTGTTCGTATCATTACATAAACTGTGAGAACGTCTTCCCGCATAGTGTGGTGGCATAACTACAAAATGGCTTAATTACTAGCAATTGGACAATGGGAGATATTTATTAGAATAAGGAAACACTTGTTTCATGTGTACATATAAAAATATTATACAGATGTAACATGTCCAGTACATTGTAGCCTTATGTCAATTCAAATATCTGAATTATCATGTAAAATGGATTTTAAATCATTTGAATTATTATTGTTGAACAGTGACATTTCTCTTTAACGCCACAGGAATATAATAGGAGTTTTTGGAATGCTATGGATTAGAAAGCAGAGTTAATAACATCACACCAATAAATTTCAATCCGTGAGCCAAATGTTAGCTGTTGCCTCGTCCAATTTCCATTAATTAATGTCCGTAGTCACAGTTTTCCAAATGTTCTGTAATCTTGCAATGATTCACAGACACGTTTCAGCACATCTTGTTTTAAACAGACGGCTGCATAATATGGTGACAGAAGTGTTACTTCACTAATCAGCGCTGTCAAGAATTGGAAAAAGCATCTGTCTGGGAAATGATAAACACAATAAAGCTAAAAGAATTTTTTTTTTACCTTTTATTTGCTGTTTATACTGTATCTTGCATAACATTACACAAATACATATATGTAAACAAAATGGTGGTTGCGAAAATCAGTTTATAGATTAATACAGACAAGTGAGTGATAGGCTGCTTTAACAGAAACAAAGAAAAGAAGATACACCAGCAACACGGCCATCAACTAGTAACTAACTATACCATTCTATCTGTAAAATAAAACGCAGAAACAGTAGTTACATACAAGCCACCAGCCACTATTAAGGCCTTTCTGCATATGGTGGTCCTAAAAGTGAGAGTCCCTAAAAGTGAGAGTCCCTATACTGGGGCATATATAAGTGTTTTTAAATTGAGAGGTAACTTACCTCAGGAGACACCCCTTAAAGGCTTCAAAATAGCTGCTGTGGAACAACACCCCGTCTCAGCTGATCCCAGACATGCTTCCAAACAGCATACACAAAATGGTGGTTGCTCAGATTAGTTTATAGTTTAATGCAAATTGGAGCATGGCCGGGGAGGGGTAATCTGCTTTAACAGAAACAAAGGAGAAAAATGCCCTTGCAACACTGTCACCAAGGGTAATACCTGTGAAAATGTTGATTAGTAACCAGACTTAAGAGTTTTCGGCATGTGCCATTTGGACTTTTCCACAATGTGCATCATCAGAGATGCATGTAAATCCCACACATTCCAGCTCATCTAGACATGAGAGCAGAGATGGGAAAGAAGGAATTGGGTCGAGTTCACAATTGGGGGTTTAAATTAAAGTTTAACATGATAAATTATATCACCTAATAAGTGCCAGCACAATTGAATTCTGGGCAGTGTAACCTATGCCCCACGGGGCAAACATAACTTCATCTAAGTAATATTGTTATATAGGTTGATCTAGAGACGATTCCTGTGCAGATGAATCAGTTTGGGTTTTAGATGTAAAGATTAGTCAGCCAGGCAACTGTTTTCTTATATTGGGCAATATGTTTTGCATGTGCTGATCTGGTTAACATGAAAAGTCATCTAATTCGGATTATTGTTTTAGTGACTCATAAAATGCTTTATACATGAAAAGAAAGAAAAAAAAACATCAGCTATTAAGTGGCAGAGAAGCTTTGTTCTCCTGAAAGCACTTACAGTGGGCTTAACTGTGGCTATAGTTGACCACAACATCATATGGGGCTCCATTTACTAAATGTAGATAATTTATTTTCAGGCAATAAAGGCCATTGTCATGTGATCGCCATGAAAAACTAGTATTTTCCATTCTTCTGAATGTGGGCAGGCAGGTTGTTAGATTTACAAAGTGTCGGAGCTGAGTTTGTCATATCGCTCCTACACAAAAAAGAACATCATCAGAACATGGTCTTCTCAAAAGACTTCTAGCAGCTGTTAGGGGGAGGGAAATGGAGGCATATGGGGAAACAGCTAGAATATATATGTATGTGAATTCAAAAATATTCAATTTTTTTTAATTAAATATTGTTTTAAATAAGTGAAAACAAACAAATTTATACATATGTTATATATTTTGCCTACTGGAATCACCAGTGGAAAACAAGGAACATAACTTATGATTCCAGTAGACGTAGTAACCTAATATATGCAATTTTCGTAGGACTTAAGAACGGGACAGCTCTGAATCACCATTACGCGCCTATTTCCTAGTGACTTAAGAAGGAAGGGGTGTGTCAGGAAAACTTAAGAAAGAGGACAAGACGATTGGGTAGAGGGAGGCATTTAAATGAGGAAATCTGGGCGTGATTAGGCAGAAACGTTCTTAATAAGCCAATCTACGCGCACAACTATGGTCCTGATTCACACTTAAGAAGACATTAGGTTCTTAATTATACGCAACTAGTAGCAAGGCGACTCCCCTGATACGCCCCCGGTTTTCAGCTTCTTAACCGACTTACGAATGCCATAGGGCTACCTTCTCTTTAAGTTCTTAGTTGTGTGTGTAGGGCAGCTAATTAAGAACACCCAGATTTCCTCATTTAAATGCCCCCTCCACCCAAAACAATGGGGAACTGCTTTGCTGAAAGTTCTGTTACCAAATAACTGTACACAGATTTGACTGAGACTCCACTTAACCAGTGATCTAACCACAAGTGTCTCCTCACGTCAGCTGCGATAGGATTGATTGGTAAAAGTGGAGTTCTGAGCTCCTCAGTGTTCAACACACCTTAGTAGCGATTAATTGAATCAATATGGAGGCGGGGGAGGGGGGCCAATTAACAAAACTGTGCACCTGTATTCATGTCAGTGGCCCATTCATTTCACTTGAGATTCTAGATATAACACAAAACTTTAATTAAAGCAATGGGCCATTGACATGAAAAGAAAAATAACAGAACAATGCTGGTGTAACCTCTCTTTTTAACCTCTAGTGGCTTTATATACAGGGCACTGCCTTAGACTTGAATGGACTTTTTCATGTGCAGTGAAATGGTATATGGACAATGGACAAATGGTATGGACAAATAGAAAAGAATTTGATAATTGCATGTAGCTGCTTGCTTTGCACTTGCATTTAATATGTAAGTCAGGTGCTCTATTTGAACTCCAGTTTGTAAGGCCCACGGGGATGCATTTATACTGAAAGTTTACAGAATTATTGCAAAACTGTAGAAAAATAAATAAATTCTCTTTGCTGTGCCCCATGTTCTAAGGTAGTATATATACAAATAAAATAGAGTGTTGGGGCTCCATAAATGGTTAGGATCTTATATAAAACAACGCTCAGTTCTCCTCACGCTGAGCCTGCGGGCGGCAGACGTTACACATCGAATCTCACCGTATACGGAGTTGATTTCCGCATGTGCACAGCTTTGTACAACAGGGGGAATTCTTGAAACACTCTTAAGTCTGACTCAGGTCCGTTGAGCCTGGCAGGACTGGTTATATCATTCACTAATACTTTCGGCGAGGTTCCGCGATGATCTGAGAAATCATTGCTGATATTGTAGGATTTCACATTCAACTGAACTCTGAATGAAGTCCTGGTGAATGTGCAGTGTCTCTCTCAAGCCCCGCATGAAAAACACTGGGCATGCACCGGGACCTTGAAATCCTCAGACAAACGTGTCAGCAGGTCAGGTAGGCTTTAAATCTTTCTTTCTTTTTTGTTTTTGCCCACTGGAATACTCAATAGAGTTCCTTTTTCATATTATATAAATAAAAAATTATAGTTATTTTCTTTTTGTTTACATGCCTACACTGTATATTCTAGCGGTCACCCCAGATATACCCCTCTTTCCC
>WWET01002855.1:11067-37352 GCA_011038615.1 Limnodynastes dumerilii | reverse complement strand
GCCCAGACACATAGGGGGCTTAGCTCTGCAGCAGCAAGTATTCTATGGCCGATATGCTAAGAGCAGAGCTGCACTTTAGTGGGCCAATGGGTAAGGAAAGACTTCTCTATGCATCAGCCCGCTGTTAATGCAGGTCTGCTCCCATGTGACATCATCGATGGTCACATAGGGGGCGCCACAGATTAGGGCGGGCGGCCCAGACACATAGGGGGCTTAGCTCTGCAGCAGCAAGTATTCTATGGCCGATACATGCTGCTAAGAGCTGCACTTTAGTGGGCCAATGGGTAAGGAAAGACTTCTCTATGCATCAGCCCGCTGTTAATGCAGGTCTGCTCCCATGTGACATCATCGATGGTCACATAGGGGGCGGAGCGCCACAGATTGTATCCAGGCCTCTGTATTTTTGGAGGCCGCCCTGACTGGTTCTTTTTATTTTCAAACTAATTCAACTGTTTTTACACTTCGTGTACTGCCGGCTTTCACCACTGATTTAAAGTCTAATGACTGAGGTAGAAATAGCTGTGACATCCAATAAGGGTAAATGTCTTTGGGGAAATTAGATCACAGTGAACATAATGGGCCTGATCCAGAGGTAAACGGAAATAAGAATGCATCGCATGTGCCATAGCTGCAGTTGTAAAATGGGGTGGACAGCATGAAAGGACACACAGAGATGGCATTGGATTGCAAGCAATGATGGCGCATAGAGTACGGGCACACAGCATCTAAACGTAATGCAGCTATGTGGCCAAATAAAAGTAGTGTAGTACACTGTATTATATACTGTACTGTATAGTGTGATCTCACAAAAACATAAAAAATCATTAAAAAAAATATTTTAAAAATTGTATTACTATATATTATTATTACAATTTTAACACAAAATAATACTTGCAGCGTGTTCAAAACTAGAGAAATGCATTTCCCACCATTACTGTTCATTGACTTTGTCCCTCCACTCCTTCCCTCCCTCAACACACCCCTCGGAACGCAAGCTGTCGCAGCCTGAGCTGAGCTCAGATATAGATCGGGTGTAACTGCACGGTCTTCATTTATGGTTACATGTCAACTAGAAACGCATCACGTCACACTGGCTGGTGTAAGCTCACCTCAGGATTGTCCCAATGTGTCTTGTAGGCCATCACAACTTTCATTACTAGATAAACCATAACATAATTATCCCTACTCTTGGGCTGACCCCAATGTACAAATCTGAGCATCATACAATGTTTCCAGGACATTAGTGAGTATATCCCAAGTTTGGCCACGACCTATATTTGTCCAAGTGACATTTTTACCTGGTAGACATTAAAGGCCATGCTGAAACCCTTACTTTTGCAAGGAAAAAGTGATTTAGTTCTATTTTTGGCAATACTACGGAGACCTACTTTGAGATATGCCCCATTGTGGATTACTTATAGAATACTACCCTGGGGCTTAGATCGACATTATGTGGTAGGACTCCAACTACCAGTCCTTGTTAATAGAAACCAGGATGCATTCTCCGGAATGAAAATTATATTTCCAAAGTACAGAAAGCCGAAAGCTCATTTGTCTGTCTGTATTTTGAAAATATACCTAATTAGAAGTTTTTCCTAATAAATGGGTAAGTATGGTGAATTTATTTGTGGAAACTTACCCTGTCATTGGCTTACCGAAACCTGGTAAGCCAGACCCTGGAGACCCATCGGCCGTGCCCACTGCAGACCAGCCGCACCAGGCAGGTTAGTGTATAAGAAGAGTCTGTAGAGTGAAGGAAGTCTTTGTGTCAGGCTGTAGGGAAGAGAGTCTTAGGGTTAGGCTGCTGGGAAGGGAATCTTAGGGTTAGGCTGCATGGAAGAGGGTCTTAGGGTAAGGCTGCAGGGAAGGAAGACTTAGGGTTAGGCTGCAGGGAAGGGAGTCTTAGGGTTAGGCTGCTGGGAAGGGAATTTTAGGATCAGGCTGCATGGAAGAGAGTCTTAGGGTAAGGCTGTGGGGAAAGGAGTCTTAGGGTCAGGCTGCAGGGAAAGGAGCCCTAGGGTCAGGCTGAGGGGAAGGAAGTCAGGGTCAGGCTGCAGGGAAGGGAGTCCTAGGGTCAGGCTGAGGGGAAGAAAATCAAGGTCAGGCTGCAGGGAAGAGATGGTTAGGGCTGGTAGAAAACAGCCCTTTCGCAAAAGGGCCTTTTTACCACTGACCCACAGCCATAAAAACCTAAGGCCTTATCCAGATTTATTAAGAAATTCCGCATGTAGCCTCTGTAACGGATGGAATTTCTGATCCACAATACTGCACGGAGGAAAGCATGGCGTGACCTGGGGGCAACCGTAACTATTCCACATGCAACTCTATGCCCTTACTGTGCAATTTAGATGCCAGAGGCTACCCCCCCATGCTTATTTCATACACATGGTAGGTGACCCTGCCCCTTTGCAGAAGCTGATATTCGCACAGAAGCAGAATCGCGCCGCTGCGCTACTGTGCAAGTGCGGTACCTATACAGAGCTGACTTATGTACATCTGCTCTTTATTTTAACTTGAATCCGGCCCCTGGTGCTGGTTGCAGTAATATAATATAATATAGTCATATAATAGAGCCTCAACATCATTTTATAGTTGTTATTTACTAAATGTTTTATTCATGACACATCTTGTATAGGCAGCATTGTGTGTTATAAATATATTCATCAACTATGTGATAGGTTATATGTCATGCCCAGCAAATCTGACTGAAATCAGATATTCCTTTGATAACATGCCCTAAGCATTCAAATGATCCTGTGTGGGCAGCATCTGAGAGCCTTAACATATAGTAAGATTTACATTTACACACAGAAATACCATTTATTTGTTCCTGAATAAGCTCCTTTAGTGAGAAACACATTAGCAATGAGTAAACTGATCTTTCCTGTAGGAAATATCATTATTTATCCAGTTTGTAAACAGTAATGATTGATATGCCCAGGACATTATAAAGGAATAAATGAAACAAGTTAAAAACGATCAATTACATACTGGTGGCACATTCATCTTGTACATTAATCAGAGAGAGGCACATAACTGCACCCAAAGCACAACTCCATTGGTCAGCAATGACATCAGCTGCAGCAATGGATGCTAAATGAACAATTCCTCCTTTATTAGAACCTATGCTAGCTTTCTGTGCACACCAGTGAGCGAGAGAAGCCCTCTCTTTGTTCAATGTATGCTATTTCCTCAAGTACTGAGATAGAAAAAAAATCCAATTTAAATGTTCTCGAACTATTGCCAGTTAATTATTCATGGAAACTGTGTTGCACAATAGGGAGAACTAGTTAATATAGTGTGAATGGGGAGAACTCTTTAATACAGGCAAAATAGGGGGAATCATTTAATATAGGGAGAATAGGGAGTAAGACTCTGGTCTTAAAATCTAAGGGAAAGGAAAAATGGAGATGTTGCCTATAGCAACCAATCGGATTTTAGCTAATATTGTCTAGTATGTAATAGGAAAGTGAGAGCTAGAATCTCATTGGTTGCTATCTCCACTTTCCGTAGTTTAGTAAATCTAGCCCTTAGTATAGGTTTTCTTTTGTAAGGCACAACAAATTTTACACAGCTCGACATTTAACATAAAAATCACAGTAATACAAGTATTAATATTAGTAATAATAATATTAAGTCATTCAAATACATTATACTTGTAAAACTAAGAGTAGCAAAAAATAAAAATGTATTAAACATATAAACATCACTCAAGTTGGACAATTGTGTTTTTCATTGTGTTATAATTTTAACAGAATAAGGAGCGCTTGAGGAACATTAAAGGTTTATTTGTTATTAAATATAATTGAAATATATCAAACTACCACTACTGGGTTAAAACCATTATTACACACATACCAATTTTATGCCACATAGCTAGACAAACTGAAATTAGGTGAAGGGAGCATGGGTCCCCATAACGAACAGCCCTATTTCAAAAGGGCCGTTTGCTCCCAGCCAGTTCCGAACTGGCTGGGATATAGATTGCTTATGCCTTGATGAGGCATAGCAATCGATCCCCGGAACACAGAACACGATGCTCCGAAAGGTGAGTTTCCCCCAACCCGCTCCCTAACCCAAACCCTAAGTCTCCCCCCTCCCGCAGCCTAACCTTAAGTCCCCCCCTCCCTGCAGCCTACCCCTAAGTCGTCGTCCCCCCTGCAGCCTAACCCTAAGACCCTCCCGCAGCCTAACCCGAAGTCTTCCCCCAGCAGCCTAACCCTGAGTCCCCGGCGGCAGCGCTTCCGAAAGTAAATGAGTAAGTATGCAAATCACATACCCACTTATTCATTAAACACAATTTCTGAGAGGGCTCGCATTCGAAATAGGGACAGCTTGAAAAACAGCTTTCAGCTGTCCCTAATTCGCAATGTGAGCCTTCGCAGCGGGGACTCGCAACAGGTAAAAGATACAATGCAACCAGATCTTCAGATTAATAGCAAGAGACTTGTGAACTTGTTAATATTAATATTAAAATTGATGCTACTCATTCTCTTTCACAGAGGTGTAACACAGATTAATGTCACCTGAAGCAAGTAAATGTTACAGCACTCCCCCAAGTCCATCCTCCCATAGTATAGCGGGCCAGTGAGTGGAGTGAGCATGTTCCCAGACATTTGCTAAAAGGAAGTGCTGTTTTTACTTCAATGAATATTGATTTTTGGTTTCTTCTCTATGTGCTTCACATTGATTTTTACCGCACTGAAAGTCTGTGGAGAAAATGAAGAAAGCCGCCATTACGCCCTCCCACTTTCCCCACTTCCCATTACATATTTCCCTTCCTCTGTTACACAACTGCCTTGCGGTCTCTCACCCTTAATGACATACCTGCCTTCTTGTGCCCCCTCTCCAATACACTTCCCCCTTCCTGCACCTCCTCCATACACATAATCCACCTTATATTTACACATCTCCCTCACTGTCCCCCTCTCTCTCCATTACACATCCCCTTCCTGTCTCCCTTACATTACATATCTATGGACATGGCACACTATATAAAGCACACATGGGTATATTATGGGTCTGGAAATGACACATACTATAATTTGTGGTTTATATTAAGGTTTGGAAATGGCAAATACTGTATACCGTTACCATTCCCAGACCTCTAATATACCCCACATAAATTATAATATGTGTCATTCCCAGACCTCTAATATACCCCACATAAATTATAATATGTGTCATTCCCAGACCCATGATATTCCCCACTTGTACATTATATAGTGTGCCATTCCAGAACCCTAATATTATCACAGATATACTTGCTGTACTCTGTGGCACCCCTTTGGTCTGACAGTGCCCGGAGCACAAGCTCCACTGGCTCCACCTTCGCTACCCCCCTGCTCTTTTAGCAACAGTGTTCCCTTGTCTTAGTAATGTAAAAATGAATGCTCCAAGCTTGGGAAAGTTGCACCAGCAGTTTTACCGTACCTGACACACAGTGTTAAGCTGGCCATACACTGGGACGATAATCGGTCCCAGCAGGGGGTGACACGATAAACGGGACAATTTCCCGCTAGGCAAATACCGGCACCATGCACCTCCTCTGCTGGGACCAATAATCCTAGCAGAAGAGGGGGGGCCAGGGCTAGTTATGCTTCTGCATATCTACTTACAAAGCTGCTCTGATAGCTTCAAAGCTGTGAGAGCAGCAAGGTACATATATATGCAGCAGCATGTATTGCAGGGAGCAGTACAGACAGGGATCAGCCGAAGCCACGCTTCACACAGCACAGCTTTCCCTGTCTCTACTACTCCCTGCAATAGATGCTGCTGCATATCTTTGTACTATGCTGCTTTGACAGCTTTGAACGTATACTTCAGAGCTGTCAGAGCAGCTTTGTACATAGATCTGCAGCAGCACCTTTTAGGAATAGGGAGCCACTCAGCTTGCTGATTAAAATATTGGGAGCTTGCTTACATGTCAAAAGACCAAATAATCATACCAGAGCGTTGCTGATGCGTTTATTTGGTGTTTGAAAAATTGATCTTGGCCATAACTACTGCGATTATTTGCCCGAGCACCCGATATTTGGGTGATCTTCCGATAATCGCTCTGGTATATGGCCAGCTCTAGGCTTAATTGATATAAGCCAGTAGTTCACCTCCGTGAAGTAAATAATATTGCTTAGTCAGTTCATTCTGTTTCTGGCAGTAATACCGTAATGATTCAATCTATAAAAAACTGTATATTTCATATATTGATGGTATAAAATCGCAATTAAGAAGTTCCAAACTGATAATAGGAAACGGTTCCTCACTTTTAAATTGGTGAACTCTCCAGAGAGTAAAAGTCTCTGTTAGGAGTTAGATTGATGTAATTGAGCACAGAGCTCTGCTCAATTTTGTGCGCTACACAAGAAAAAAAACAGTACATTTTCATTATCCGTCGTCTGCTCACTTAATATGAATCTGGTGGATTCACAAACAACAAAGACAATCTATAAAAGCCAACAGAGGGCTCTGACTTTAAAAGCAATAAATCATAGTTTAGTAATAATACAAAAAAAGACATAATATTAGTAGCTCATACGCCAAATTTATAAAGAGAAATATTAAAAAAAACGCTTTTATGTTTAACAACATTCTACAAAACCATCTCTGCAGTCATGGCTTAAATAAATTCAATTGATTTCAATAGGATAAATTGCAGATGTTAAATATTTGCAACAAGTCCGCCTTGAAAAGTAGGGACCGTTCCTGAATTATTATTCAGCCCTTTATTCAGACCAGGTAGGCTTCATTCTGGGCGCAGAGGTAATACCATGCAGGTGATGACCCTTTTCCACATACTCATCCTATATACAGATGTGAAAGAAGCATTTGATAGGGTGGACGAGCAATTCCTGGAACACCTGGCTTGCCTCCAGAGAATAATGTCACTTTTCTCCCTCCCCTCTGTAAGAGTAAGGGTTAACGGGATTCTCTCAGAATCTTTTCTCATTACAAATTAAGCTAGACAATGATTCTCGTTGTCTCCTCTTACCTTAGTCCAATGCATGGAGACACATCTTGCCCCAGTTGATTTAATCAGAATATAGTAAGTATCCAAAGTGGATAGGGAATTCAAAAGCTTGCATTAAATCACTGCTGTGGTTTGTCTCCAACATATGATGATTGAGTTCAATAACTATATGTGTACAAACCATTGTAGCAGGGCGCTGATATTTGCAGACACTGGGGTATTATTATAAAAATGTATATTTATTGAAACAAATAAAAATATATATTAAAAAATTGTATTTTTGAAGGGCAAAGTCTATGTGATTTCAGATTATTGCACACAAAGAATGGAGTATCCCCTAAATCAGATTGGTATAAAGTCAATGGGGTAGATCTTTTAGACCGCATATACGCAATCTACGTATCGAAACGATACGCAGATTACGTACAATAGCTACTACGCATGCACAGTAGCTATTGTTCATTGAATTACGGCAGTCTATGGCAGACGGACGTAGTTCTGGATCCGGCCCAATATGTTCAAAGTAGCAATTCCTCTTAGGGGCTCACTTGTACCGATCCTCAGAGTGATGCCCCTTGTAAAAAGTGCTGGCAGAATGATTTGCAGGGGGAGAAGATTAGGAGCTCCAAGAGGTTGCTGTCTATCAATGCGTTTCCGTTCGCTATGAACTTTCATCCGGGTGCAGTATAACTATAGTTTGGTTTCCAATTTTAAAGAAAACTTTGCTAAATCTCTGGCAATGCCAAGATTGTCCACTGGGGCTGCGACCTGCTACTGACGTGCAGCCAAGTCCCTCCCCATCAATGATGGCTCTGGTGAATACTGGTGAACTCAGCATATTCAGATTATCATCAAGGAGATAGATCCTTTCTTTCCTATGCTCTCCTTCACAGACCTCTGTTATGTAATGCTAAAACTTTACATATTATGCTTTTCGATTAAAACTAAATAAAGAATGTATTACAAAAAAAGAAAAGTAGAAACTGTGTGTTACTAACAGTACTGTTGATAACAAATAATATCTACTTAAGTTTACTTCTGATGAAACCACAAGGACTGGGTTTAATATTGCTCTTAAAATACGCCAAAGTGATCTGATATAATGATTGGGATACAGATTGTTCTCAGATAAGAGCAATTGATAGTAATACTGATGAGTTGAGTCAAGTTCTTTTTGGACTCAGAAAAGTAGAACCCTTTATTCTACCATAATGTCATTTCATTTTAAGTTTAAAAAGTTATTTAGTTGTACAAGTGTCTTTTTTTTATAGGCACTTTTTTTTTTACAGCATCCAATTTGTATCTTAAAAAAAACTTTTTATCCGCTTTTTCATACTCATGTACACACATCTGTGCTTCCTGATTGGAAAACATTCCGCCTAATCTAGGCTTAAGTAAATGATACGTCCCACAACTTCTGACAGAGGGGATGAGTTGTTATTGTAAGTGTGAAGGGGGGCTTCTTCTGATAACACATAGGTGTGCACTCTGGCTAGGGGAAAGGCTAGATCAACAATAGTACATACGCGTGGCTATGCGAATGTGTTTCCCTTCACTCAGAGAACCAATAGTTTGAGAATTGTATTTGAGTTATTCTGTATAATGGCACGGATTCACAACACCGTACATGATGCAAATACGGGGCCATATTCAGAGATCCGTGTGGCGATCAGATCGCAATTATACGCACGGTTGGTGCAGGCCAAACCCCCTCACAAGCATGACACTCCCCTCTCTCGGCTGTGCTGTCAGAGACTTCCGCCGCCATAGACCACTTGTAACTTTCCGAGTGCATTCCTGTGCGGTATGTGTCCTCCGTATGTGCGATTCATGATAGTCACGCCCACTTTCCTTCATTTAAATGCCTCCCCCGCCTATTTTTATTTAAAATTTCCAGTGCGTATTTTTGCGTTGCATATCCGTCTGTATGTCCGTCTGTAAGGCACTTACTACTAGGTTACTACACATGTGCAGTTGGTCCGATTGTAAAAATATGCACAGGAATAGCCGTGAAAACGGATCTCTGAATACGGCCCGCGGTCTTAAAATACTGATAGTAGCTATTACGCATGCACAGTAACTATTTTACGTAATCTACGTATTGTTTCGTTATGTAGTTTGCGTATATGTGGTCTTTAAAGATCCGAGCCAATATCCTTAATCTTCTTCCTTTTCTTTTTATAATAATAATTATAATAATAATAATAATGTACAAACTTTAATTAATGTATTACTACATACTAATTTAAAGTATTTTGCTTTAAGATAGTATGACAAAAAATTGTAAGACATAACATAATAATTATAAGAACAAGTTTGATAATTGATTCCTTTCATATGTAGATGCAATTGCTCAGCATAATATTCTCACAAAACATAAGTCTTCAATTATGTTTCAATTGGGGCAGGACAGTGGCTCAGTGAGTAACATTTGTGTTTCACAGCACTGAGGTAATGAGTTTGATTCCCAGACCAGGCCTTATTTGTGTGGACTTTGTATGTTCTCCCTGTGTCTGCGTGGGTTTCCTCCCACACTCCAAAAACTGGTAGCATAATTGGCTGCTGAATAAACTAACCCTTATGTGTGTGTTAGGGACCTTAGTATGTAGCTTCGATGGGGTAGGGACTGATGCTACATTATCTGATACTGCTATATAAAAACCTGTCAATAAATAATTATGAACCTTTTGCTAAATAACTCTCAGCCTTTGACTTCTTGCTGCCTGGATTCTGAATATACTGCTGCAGTAATGTGCATCCATGTCTTCACCAACAGGGGTGGATCAAGCTTTTAATTGGAGGGAGTATTCATCAGTATTTTGCACCTCTCCTCCCATTATCTTCATTGCCCAGACTTTTCTGATTACCTCCTGGTCACCAGTGTATGTAGCCTGCTGAAGGCAGGATTAAACTGTTTCTGTCACTGTCTGGAGAATTAGCCATCCTATACATTGTCTTTGGATACTGGGTATTTGCAATGATTGTAAAGTGGTTTTGTTCCATGAGAAGTGGAAAGAAGTCAGGTGTAAGCACCTGAGCAAATAAAGGACTACTGCAGCGCTTGCATTCATTGATATCCACGGGTCATCTGCTTTATAAGGTTAACCTCCCTCTTGACTGATAACACGTCACAGTGCTGTATAGGAAGGAAACACTGTGTAGGATCATTTAAACAGTACACGTTTTATATAAAATTTACTAAGAGCCATATTTATCACTGGATCCCTGGGCATAAAAATTCAGATTACCTGATATTTATTTTTTTCTACTTCCAGCTTAAGTGCCCAAAAAAGTCACATTAAATACAAATAGAAAAAATAGAAAATGGATGTATTTAATAAGATAAACTTCTAAATTGAAATAATGAAATATTTTTTGCATTCGTCACTTCAAATGACATCCTAAGCTGCTGGTATTAATTATGAGGGTAGCTTCAGGAAGCTGTCAATAATATATAAGAGTAGATGGGAAAGTATTGTATGTGGCAGCTGGGGAAGGCTTAGGAGCGGATAATGAACCTCGAGTAAATTCCGTGCATTGGACAACGCAATGGATAGTAACAAATGTAATTTGAGATCCAGAATTCTGTATGTGCGAGTGAAGTGCACACCCCGTGCCCTCACCTCGCATGTATGGGCCTACCTTAGGTCATGCGGAAGGCCCATGTATGGAATGGTGGATTGGACGTAGGGGCTTTGGAACGCCCTTACTGTATGATTACCATTCGGTATCTCACCCAGCATGCGGCTCTCATATATATGGTAAGTGGAACCCCCTGTGTGAGTTCCAATGCAGATTTCCTTTGTACTCTGCAAAGTACAGACTGATAGGAGACTTGCGTATGTAGAGTGCATAAGTCTCCTGTCGTTACTAGTTCCGGATTTGACCCTTTGTTTTGCTTATGGCAGATTGTGGTTGACTTTACCAAGACGTTTATGGAATCAGTAAATTATTTATTTTATTGACGTTTGATAAATACTCCTAATAAACCTATAGGGCCAGATTTACTAATCTGCGAGTTTGGAAATGTGGAGATGTTGCCCATAGCAACCAATCAGATTTTAGCACTCACTTTTCTATTACATACTAGAGAATGTCATCTAGAATCTGATTGGTTGCTATGGGCAACATCTCCACTTTTCTAAACCCGCAGCTTAGTAAATCTGGCCTATAGAGTTGTTAGCTCTGATATACAGAATCAGCAATATCGATGACCTAAATCCAAACTCCCCAAGGAAAACACAGTATAGAGAAATGACCTATAAGAGAAGATGCTGAATGAGATCCCATATCTGTAAATAGCTTCATAAGGGTGTAATCAGGGAGATCTTCTTATGGCCCAATGCCAATGCTAATAGAGTACATTCACCCAGGACCGTAACTAGGGGTGTGCAATGGGGGCACTCGCACTGGACGCACAGTCAAAGTGAGGTGCCAGTAAGTTTTTAAGGTTAAACTGGTTATTAAATGTAAGGTTGGGGGGGGGGGCACCATTTTTCTTTGGCGCTAAGGCTAACATATACGTCCGGTGTTTAGCGGTTTTTACTACTGCGCATGCGTAGTAATATTTTTATGCAATCTACGTATCTTATTCTTACGTAGATTGCATAAATGCGGTCTTTCAGTAATTACTACGCATGCGCAGTAGTAAAAATCACTAAACACCGGACGAATATGTTATACGTCCGGTACTCTGAATACAGGCCTAAATTTCTAGTTACGGCCCTGAATTCACTGGTAGATCAGCATCTATCTTACATATCTCTACTTTATCCTATTCATTTCTTCTTTAAAGCATCTTTTAACCATTATCCCGATTACTTTTTTTTACCAACCTCCAACCTCGACCGTTACACATCTCTTTTTCCTTATAACATTCTTACCATGTATTAAATCTTTATTCATGTGGAATTTACAGACCTGAAAATTGCACATTAACCCCATGTGACCTCCTATGATATCACTAGATGAAGGCATAGTGACAGGGTTTACAACAACCTATAACAACCAACCTGTGGAGAGTGCTGGTGAAATTATTAACAATATCCAGCATTTTATTAGTGAAAAAACTGATCTGGAAACACATTAATTTCAAAACGCTGAATGTTGTAACTGTCTAACATAGTCTTATGTGCTAATGTGATCAGATGTTTATAGTATGTCAGATACAGCAGATGACAGTATCATCTGGAAGGTATTAAGATTCCACTGAACCAATGTCTGCAGCAGGAACTGATCTTATAGAACTCTGTGAAATAGCAACATAATTTAACAATTCATTCATTCATTCATTCATACATTTATTCATTCATTCACTCATTCATCCAAGTATATAAGAAAGGGTGTGGGACTGCGGTGCCTTTCCAAAAGGGACATTTTATACCAGCCAATTTCAAATTGGCTCTAGTATCGATTGCTCTTGTCTCGCCGAGGACAAGCAATCAAAGATCCCGACTACAAATCTGCAGCGGTGAGAGGTGACCCTAGCCTGACCCTAACCCTCCATCTCCCACAGCCTGACCCTAATTCTCTCTCCCCTGCAGCCTGACCCTAACCCTCTCTCCCCGCACCCTGGAGAGGTTACTCACCTTTCCTTGCGGTCGGGAGGTAGCGGCACGGGGGCGGGATATCGGCGGCAGCGGTATTTCCAAATAAGAATGGGTGAGTATGCCGATCGGCATACTCACCCATTCTAAAAAAAATTATAAAGCGGGGATTATTCGAAATAGGGACATACAAAAAGGAACTTTCGGATGTCCCTATTTCACAAAGAAGAGTTTCTGACCAGGGACTGACAACGGTAAATATCAGGCACCAGAGTCACTCATTTACAATCGCAGACACTAGAGTGACTCTGGTGACTGAGACTTACATAGAAGAGAGGAAAGCCCTTCTTCTCCTGGGTGAAAATGGCTGCTTCGGTATCTGTCATTTTCACCTATGAGAAGAGGGAAAGGCTTATCTTCTTATCTATTAACCCGTTGCGATGCTGCCTCTCCAGCCCTGGCGCTGGGCTGCATCCACATCCCCTGGCGGACTGCATGACGCCCTGGTGAAACATTCCATGTATGTTCGTGATCTACTTTAAACCAGGTTTGCTGACTTTTTTTTTTGCCTGATTGGGGGCGGGGCTTAATGTAGCGGTTTATACAAATTGTGTTATTAAGCCACGCCCCTGTCTAGCGCTACCGCAATTCCTAGTGTTCCTGGGGTTGGGCGGGTCTTGACGATGAAAATCGCGTCATCAGGTCCTGCACAACGCTAGGGATTAGAGTAATGGGAGGGGCTTGCGGAAGTAATTTTCCGGGAGAGACGACGATCTTGCTTTAAACTTTTAAGTGGTTTCTGTTTTCTAAACATGTGGGGGGATTTTAAAAGCTAAAGGAAGCAGTTTTCAGAAGACCAGAAAGACGGCAGGATTCAGACTGAGAGAGGTCAACATTTTTTCCCAGATGCCATTTCCCATAAACTGTGATGTCATCAAATTTCTATTCAGTGACTGCA
Organism: Limnodynastes dumerilii; assembly: GCA_011038615.1. Lineage (NCBI taxonomy): Eukaryota > Metazoa > Chordata > Amphibia > Anura > Limnodynastidae > Limnodynastes > Limnodynastes dumerilii. Next base: position 23,881 of record WWET01002855.1, on the reverse strand, counting down.
ACACCATATTATTTACATGTTGCATTATTCTTTAAAGTTTATTATACTTAAAATTCTGACATCATGACAATTACAGGTTATCCCTAATATAACCTTTTCCAGAATGCTTCTAAATATTATTACAAATATTGCTTATTATGTGGTAAACATAGGATTTTGAATGGGGGGCTTAAATGCTTGTAATAAATGTGTGTATTAAGGGTCAGAAGATTCCACACTATACAAAGTAAATGGGGTATATTAGGGATCTGAAAATTGCACATACTATAATATACGTGGTTTACGTTAGAGGTTGGGAATGGCACACTATATACCGTATATATTGTGTCTGTGTTACCTCATAAATTGATTTGAGCAATTACCATTTTGTGTATTTTGTTTGGAAGCATGTCTGGGATCAGCAGCTGAGAGGGGATGTTGGTCCATGAGCTATTTTGGAGGCCTTAACGGGTGCCTCTTGAGATAAGTTAGCTCTCAATTTAAAAACACATATCTATGCCCCAATATAAGGACTCTCACTGTTAGAGTAAGGACCACCATAGAAAAAAAGGCTTGAAAGTGGCTGGTGGCTTATCATATATTTACAAATGTGTTTAACAAACATTTCTACCTTAGACAGATAAAGAGATTTAGTTACTGGTTAATGGAAGTGTTGGTGGGACATTTTCTTTCCTTTATTTATGTTAAAACTTCCACCCTTGTTCAGACACCTCCCAAAAGTAGAGGGGGGATTCTTGGTATTACAATGTACAGTATAGACATTCCCTCCCTCTACACTTCTGCAATGGTCCTGGGCATCAGAATTTCATTTGTGTGAAGGGAATTGTTAGTAGTTTCATTGCATGTATATAAGGATATCGTGGCACTGCAATTGCGAACCAATACACATCTGTTGCTTGTGGATCCAATCGCATAATAATTACTATACACTAGTCTAAAACCCATCATAAAGACGGGAAAAATATTGCCCCCTCCAGTATCCCCATCATGTCTCAATCCCCCGGCCAGTATCCCCATCATGTCTCCAGTATCTCCAGTATACCCTTCATGTCTCCAGTTCCCCCCATATTCCCATCATGTCTCCAGACCCCTCAGCATGCCCATCATGTCGCCAGCTCCCCCCCAGTATCCCCATCATGTGCCTCAAGCCCCCCGGGTATTCTCATCATGGGCTGGATCCAGAACAATGTCCGTCAACCATAACACATCCATCAGATGATGAAAATAACTACTGCGCATGCGTAGTAACTAATTTACGTAATCTTTGTATAGTTGCGTTACATAGATTGCATATATGCAGTCTGACAGACGTATTATGGGCGACGGAACCTGCAGCCTGCGCAGCAATCCCCCGTGGAGCGCATCTCACCGGCCCTGGGGGGAGGTATGGTAAGGAGCCTGGGAGGGAGCAGCAAGGGAACTTCGGAAGGAACTCGGCCGCCATCTTGAATGTGGCAAGAACTTCAGTGCGGGCAGGAGGAGAGGGCGGGCGGTGGCTGGCAGCAGGTCCCAATACTGGGATCTTCCTGCCGCCACTAAAGGTAAGTAAAAGGGGGAAGGGGGGAATGTGTGTGTATATGTTTTTTTGGGTTTTTTTTGTCTTATTTTTCTGCCCCTCACCGTTGGGCATGCGCAGTAGCGTCGCAACGTGTGGACGCTATTGCGCATGCATATAACAGTGAGGAGCAGAATGTCTTTTATATATATATCATTATGAAACATGACTGAAAAGACCAAAACAAAACCAATTTTGTTGTAATGCAAGCACACGTTTCATAAATGGTCCAAGCAATATTCACCTTGTTTTACATTGCATAAATCCCTTCTCTTGATTTGTGTCTTGTTTTGGATGAAGGCTGCATTGTCATTGGGAGCCGGCAACCAATCAGTTTATTTCTTACCTCCTCATTCATGAGGACAAGAACTATGACCAGTTCATGATGGGACAGTAGAGGCCTAAGCAGAGCAGTGGTAGATGAGACTTAGCAACTTTTACACCAAAGGCCATAAAGATGATGGGACAGAGGTTTAATACTGTGACAGTTACGTAAATATTGGGACATTTGGAGAGAATGACGATATTTTCAAGAACATATTGTTTATTTTTTCCATAACATTAATATTTCATTTTAATGAGGTTTCACTATGAATTTGGTATGTACATAGCTCTTGGGATCTAAATCCTCCTCTCTTGAATCTCAAAAAATGGACATCATAATAAACATCAAATATACCAGCAGCTCCAAAATAATTTATGCTTCATACTTTGTCCATTGTCTGTAAAAATAACAAATAATTGTGCATGTTGTATTATAACAATTAATATGCTAAACGTTTTGTGTGCTCTTGAATGGGCCGTACTCATGTCCTACTAATTGTTTGCAGATCAGTATTTCCTGTTTTTACAACAAGTTGTAAATAGTAATGTAAACTTAGGAATTTACTGTGTAACATGGTGAAATACCAGGATTCTCAGTCACTAGGACTTAGGTCAACAGCTGATATAGAAAAAGCTATTCTGCTTTAAGATTATCTATATATAAATTATTGTCAAATGTTGGGAACTTTCCAATTGCCTCCACCCAACGGGTCCATGCAATTAAAGATGGTATATACTAGGGATGTGCGCCTGCCCATTTTTCGTGTTTTCGTTTTGGTTTTCTATTTTATTTTCGTGTTTTGGTTTTGGATTGGTTTAGCCAAAACCACCCTTGTGTGTTATGGTTTTGGTTCTAAAAAAATTTTTTTAAATAAAAAAAACGGCTAAAATTGCAGAATTTGGGGGTGTTTTTGTTCCTACAGTATTATTAACCTTAGTGGGGCTGATCCAGAGCTACGCCCGCCTTAGTAACTACGGCGGGCGTAAGTGTAAGATCTACGCATGCGCCGGGCAGATGTTGTCCGGCGTAACTACTGCAACGCGTTGTAATGCTGGAGGGGGCTGGAGTACGCTCAGCGCTACATCGTAGCTCTGGATCAGACCCAATAACATTAATTTCCACTCATTTACAGTCTATTTTCAACACCTTACAGCTTACAATATTGTTTTTTTATCCAGTTTAGGACAAAAGCTTGGCTGGATGACTAAGATAAGTGACAGAAGTGACTTTGTGATTGCTGCACAAATCTGTCCAACCACAATATAGCAGTGCCTCTATACAATACGCAGCCCCTATACAATACACAGCCCCTATACAGTACACAGCCACACATGGAAGCCCCTTGTCACACAGCACCACAGCCAAACCCCCAGTAACCCCATCATATGTCTCCAGCCCCCCAGTATCTCCCATCATGTCTCCAGACCCCCAGAATCTCCCATCATGTCTACAGACTGCCAATAACCCCATCATATGTCTCCACCCCCCCAGTATCCCCATCATTTGTCTCCGGACCTCCAGTAACCGCCATTATATGTCACCCGCTCCCCAGTATTCCAATCATATGTCCCCAGTGGCCAGCCCCCCCAGTATCCCCCATCATATGTCTCCAGCCTCCCCAGTAACCCCCTTCATGTGTCTCCAGCCTCCCCAGTATTCCCTATTATGTGTCTCCAACCTCCCCAGTATTCCTCATCATGTGTCTCTGGCTCCCAGTATTCCCCATAATGTGTCTTCAGCCTCTCTAATATTCCCCATGCATGTGCCTCCAACTTCCCCAGTATTCCCCATCATGGGGTCACTCAAGAGTTTGGGAGAATGGGCAAAACAGGTCCCAGTATTCCCATCATGTGTCCAGCTCCCCCCAGTATTCCCATCATGTGTCCAGCTCCCCCCAGTATTAATATGATGTGTCCAGCTCTCCCCAGTATTAATAGCATGTGTCCAGCTCCCCCCAGTATTAAAAGCATGTCTCCAGCTCCCCCCAGTATTTCTCTTACTTACCTTTGCTGCGTCCCTCGCTCCTTCGTCTGTGTTGCGTCCGCCGTCGAATGTCAAAATCCCGCCTGATCCAAAGCAGTATTTTGAAGTTCAGCCTCTGTGATGTCATCCGAGGTATGCGCAGAGATCTGTGCTTGGATCCTGCCTCAGATCCCCAAATTCAGGTGGGTTCAGTTCTCTGAAAACCAGGCCCACACATCTCTAATATATACACAACATGATGGCACTACACCTAACCACAGCAGCCTATCAATAGAACTGACACATACCATACTGTATACCACAAAGTAAACCAAGATTCAAAGATAAGGTCATATTGTAGGCTCTAAAATGTAAACAATATAATTCCTACACCGTTCACCTGATTTGGATGTAAATACCATCAAATTAAAGCTGAAAGTCTGCAGTTAAAGCACATCTTGTTTGTTTCATTTCAAATCCATAGAGTGTATAGAGCCCAAAATATGAGAATTGTGTCGATGTCCCAATATTTATGCACCTGACTGTATAATCCAAAAGTACATGTCCAAGATGAAATATTGTTATAGATGAGTCTAATAGGTCATAAAATATCAGAAATTTTTTTTAAAAAAAAAGTGGAAGTGATCCTAGCAGTGCTCACAGTTCTGTAGATTACAGGTAAGTGTCCATACGTGCTGTCTAAATTTTTTTGACCAGCTCCAAAGTTTCCTTATTATTAATAAAGAATTCCTCTTTAAAACATCATAATTGTCCTATCCCCATCCTTTATTTGGTAAATTATGTATAAAAAAAACAGGAGTCTTCTCTTTGTATTTTTTCAAAGTTTTATAAAAGGGATATTTATCAGGTTTCATTTCATAAACTCATGTACAGACAAATATAATCCATGCAATTGTATACAAGGGCAAATTAGTCATAGGCCTTACTAGGATTACTTAATTGACGCAACTGATCCTAGGACAGTTCATTAAAAAATCTTAATAATTCTAAACTTTGTTTTAATTGTTCTTCCCAGTCCATATAAATTGTGTTTCATATTTAGAGTTTGCTAATTAATAAATGGCATAGTCATTAATTTTTTTTTTTGTGGCGGTCAATAGGATGCTGTCTGTATTGTACTGGTCACTAGTATACTGTCTGTATTGTATTTGGTCACTAGGATACTGTCTGTATTGTATTGCAGTGAGAAGTATGCTGTCACAGTCACTATGATGCTGTTTGCATTGTGTGGCTTTCACTAAAGTGCTATCTATAATCATCGGAAGTCACTAGGATGCTGTCTGTTCTGGTTGGAAGTAACTAGGATACTTTAAGTATTGTGTTACAAGTATGCTATTTGTATTGAGCTGCAGCCATGAGGATGCTATCTGTATTGAATTGCGGTTACTAGGATGCTGTCTGTGGGTAGGGACAACCATTCCCAATTTTCAGTTAAATACATTTAATACTTGGACAAAATTATGTCTTTTATTGATGTTATTAGCTTGTCCTCTTATAGTTTTCCATAACATTGCATGTTCTATTAGCTGCTACACCTGTTGAATTGATTGCTTAGTGGTCAGAAGGATGCAGTTTGTATTGTATGGTGGCCTGTATGGTATAGTGGTCACTAAGATAATGTCCCGGATTTACACCCCCGGACATATTGCACATATATCCGTAATTTACTGATAATAGTTACTACGCATGCATAGTAGCTATTATCGCTAAATTACGAACATATGTGCAATACATCCGGGGTTGTGAATCTGGGCCAATGTCTGTATGGTATGGCTGTCACTAAGATATATAGTCTGTATTGTATGGTGGCCTGTATGGTATAGCGGTCACTAGGATAATGTCTGTATGGTATGGCTGTCACTAAGATATATAGTCTGTATTGTATGGCGGCCTGTATGGTATAGCGGTCACTGGGATAATGTCTGTATGGTATGGCTGTCACTAAGATATATAGTTTGTATTGTATGGTGGCCTGTATGGAATGGCTGTCACTAGGACAATGTCTGTATGGTATGGCTGTCACTAAGATAATTTCTGTATGGTATGGCTGTCACTACAATGGGGTAGATCCAGAACTACGTTTGCCGTACGTTTATTTGCGTAGCGTATTTTCGTGCGCGGAAATTCGTTACACTCCCCTTGGCACACCCCTTGAACGTACGTATTATAGAACAAGATACGCTTTCCAAACCCTACCTTAACTTTTTCCAACGTAACCGCATTCATACGCACACGTACGTATGGGCAAGACGAATTACGCAGCTAAGCACGCCCATACTGTACACTTTAAATACAACCCCCCGCCTACTTCATGTATTTCAGGCGTATTTTGAAGTTACGTAAAATTGGCACGCCCACACGTAAGTATTTACGTGACACATACGTGAATGGCCCATACGTTCACAATTATGCTACGTTAATGTGCATATTTTCTATGGCGCGCATGTGCAGTACGTACAAAACTGCGATTTTACGTCTCCGCCACGCGTAAATTCGCTCCGAAGCGGTGTTCTGGATCAGGTCCAATGTCTGTATGGTATGGCTGTCACTAGGACAATGGGCCGGATCCAGAACTACGTCCATCTTCCGTCTTCTAAAAGACCGCGTATACACAATCTACGTATCGAAACGATACGCAGATTACGTACAATAGCTACTACGCATGTGCAGTAGCTACTTTTTATTGAACTACGTCCATCTATGGAAGACGGATGTAGTTCTGGATCCGGCTCAATGTCTGTATGGTATGGCTGTCACTAAGAATATAGTCTGTATTGTGTGGCAGTTTTTAGGATGAAGTAGGGGTTGTATAGCGGAGACTAGGAAAATGTATATATTGTATAGTAGTGATTATGATTTTCTTTCTTTTATTGTGGTTACAAGATTGTGGCTTATGACTCTTACATGGATATTATAATCTATTAACTATAACGTTTAATCGTTAAACTGGAAGGCGAAAGTTTAAAGTTTGCAGGGTGGGCGCCGAACACCCCAGCACCAGCCCTGGTACACGGGCCAGCCTCCTACAAGGCTATATAACAGAAGTGCTGGAACATAGGGATTTACAGGGCACCCCCTGCTCCCCCATTGCTGGTACCCCCCCTCACACATGAGTGACTTGAGTGCTGATTGAAGTTCATTGCAACATTTATCTCTGGAGGGAGTTTATCAACAAGGTAGTATGAGATAGTAAACATGGCTCCATGGAGTTACCCTGAAATTATTACTGAGGTCCGGATTCACAGTTACGTAGTTTACTTAGCTTATTTACGCTATCTACGTACCATTTCTGTACGTAGATTGCGTAAGCGAGGTCTATAGTCCGCGTATACGCAATCTGCGTACAGAAATGGTACGTAGATAGCGTAAATAAGCTACTATGCATGCGTAGTAGCTCAATTCTTAAAACAACGTACTTAAGACGAAAACTACGTAACTGTGACTCCGGACCGGAATGCTTGTATGTTATCTAATTCACTTAACATTTCAACAAAGGAAGCCACAGCACCTGCCTAACAAACTACCTGTACATAAACTATAATAAAGGCTGTTGTCCACATGGATCGGCCCTCAACCATCCCAAAGGCCAACACTTTGATCATGATATGACATTTAATCAAAGAGTGAGACTCCTCTATGTAATCCAGTAGCAGTGATAAGCGAAGAGGCTGAGCTTCCATTAGAAAGGTGTTTAAAGTGTTTTTGATGAGCTGGTGATCCAAGTAATGACATTGGGCCTGATCCAGATCAACGCTTGTGAGCGAATTTACGTGTGGCGGAGACGTAAAATCGCCTTTTTGTAAGTACTGCGCATGCACACCATAGAAAATACGCTCAGTAGCGTAGCGTAATTGTGAACGTATGGGTCATTCACGTATGTGTCATGTACATACTTACGTGTGGGCGTGCCAATTTTACGTGTGTCCAAAATACGTCTGAAATACGTTAATTAGGCGGGGGTTGTATTTAAAGTGTACAGTATGGGCGTGCTTAGCTGCGTAAATACGTGTTGGCCATACGTAAGTGTGCGTATCACTGCGGTTACGTTGCCAAAAGTTAAGGTAGGGTTTGGAAAGCGTATCTTGACAAAATACTACGTTCAAGGGGTGTTACTAGGGGAGTGTATAGAATATATGCACACCAAAATACGCTACGTGAATAAACGTACGGCAAACGTAGTTCTGGATCTACCCCATTGGGCCTGATACAAACATAAGGTCATGGGGCCGGATCCAGAACTACGTCCGTCTTCCATAGACGGACGTAGTTCAATAAACAGTAGCTACTGTGCATGCGTAGTAGCTATTGTACGTAATCTGCGTATCGTTTCGATATGTAGATTGCGTATATGCGGACTTTTAGACCCATTTTTCCGGCCCATTTTACGTACGCAAGTGTGCCTTTGTTACGCACTACTAAGTATAATGCACTCCCCCTGGCACTCTCCTCGCACGCACATAACTTAGATGACTTACGTGTTCAGAACCCTACCTTAACTTTAACTTGCTGGTCGTACGTACATACAAGTTATGTACGATCAAAGTTACATTGCGTAACATCCGCCACGCACATGCGCAGGGTGTTCCCACAGCTACATTTTCACATGCCGCGTGCGTAAATTGGTTGTCGTTGCTATGTCTGGATCAGTCCCCTTGTGAGTGCATAAAATTCCTATGGTTGATGTCCCTTGTTAGAGGATTCCTCATATCTTAATTTCACATCCTAAAATAAATTATATTAGGCACAAAGGGGCAGATCCAGACCTATGCCCGCTCGTGTATTTACGCTTTTCGTAAGTGTAAAAGCAGCCAATTGTAATTACTGCGCATGCACACGACCAATGTTACGCAAAGAAACGCTGAGCCTTGAGCGTACCAGCTTCATAACTACGCACAAAGGGGCGTGCTAGCCATACGAAACCCGTAATTATGCTTCATGGGTGGGGAGAGGTATTTAAATCGTACAGTATGGGCGTGCTAAGTGTCGTAAATACACATGCATGCTATGGACGCCCGCAGTTACGCTCAGAAACGTTAGGGTAGGGTTTGGTCGGCGTAAGACGCCATAAATACGGACGACCAAGGGGAATTCCTAAGGGAGTGCTTCGTATTTACGCTGGCGTAAATATGCTACGCACAAGGGTGTATTATTTGCGTAGGTCTGGATCAGGCCCAAAGTTTGTGCCTAAATAATAACATTTCCATAGCAACCAATCAGATTTTAGCTGACATTCTCTAGTACGTAAAAAAAAAAAATAAGAGCCAGAATCTGATTGGTTGCTATAGGCAACACCTCCAGTTTTCCAAACCCACAGCTTAGTAAATCTGGCCCCACATCCAGACTGCTGGGCTTACTCTGTACATTAGCCTACACAATGGAGGCTAGTGTACAGAATTTGGAATCCTTACTAACACGTGTAGGAGAACAGGGCACTCTCCCTGCACTCCTAACCATGGAAGGGAATGCCATGCCCAGGAATTTGCTTTAAGCATTCCGCACAAATATGTGTGGCTTAGCCAAGCCCTTACTGTAGAATTAGCATAGCTATTCCCACCCAGTGCGTAGCTTGTATGCCTGGTGAGTGGGCCAGACCCCTGTGTGGACACTGAATTGTGCATCGGATGGATGAGGTCCAATGCAGAATTCCATTGTACTGTGCATGGGCAGTACATGCTGACAATCTATTTCTGTACTATTTCTATATATGTCGTACTAATACTGGATCAGGCCCAGAGCCATTTCTCAAAAACTTCCATAATACAACCAGTGTGTCCCTTTTTCTATATTATGGTGTTGGCTGTATCATTCTTGATATCATTATTGTCACCATGGCGAGTGTACCCACTGAATAGACAATAACCACCAACAATATGAAGAAACTTAGAAAAATTAGAGAGGAAAGGAAAACCCAGCAAAGAAAAAGACAACCTGACTACTCCTCTACTAGTTCCAGGAGTAATCCTGTAGGACACTGAGCTCCTAAAGCTGGCCAATTATCGGGTGATCGGGCATATAATCGCAGTAGTTAGTGGCCAGGATCAATTTTTCAAACACCAAATAAACCCACCAGAAACAATATTTTAAGGGAGCCAATCAGCTATCTGAAAGGCTCCCTATTCTTCAAAGCTGCTGCAGATCTATGTACTATGCTGCTCTGACAGCTATGAAGGTATACTTCAAAGCTGTTAGAGCAGCATGGTACATAGATATGCAGCAGCAGCTATTTCAGGGAGTAGTAGAGACAAGGATCAGCCGAAGCCGCACTGTGTGAAGCGTGGTTTCGGCTGATTCCTGTCTGTACTACTCTCTGCAATAGCCGCTGCTGTATATCTATGTACTATGCTGCTCTAACAGCTTTGAAGGTATCAAACCTGTCAGAGCAGCATAGTACTAGTCCTGCCCCCCTCTTCTGCTAGGATTTTCAGTCCCAGGAGGAGAGGTGTATATAAAAGGACATTTCCCTGGCGGGAAATCGTCCCGTTTATCGGGCCACCCCCTGTTGGGATTGAGTCCCAGTGTATGCCCACCTTAAGTTCTGCTCTGTGATTATGCACTCTAACATGATGGAAGTTTAACTCCCAGGATGGACAATTTCACCCTCAAGCCACTCCACGCATGAGGGGTTTTGTTCACCATTAATTGTGATGTTGAAGATCTAGATAAGGAGAGCCATGGAGGAAACACATGCTTTCAAAGCATTAGGTGTGACCCTTGCTGGTGAGAGTCAGTCCAGAAGAAAGGAAAGATAGGAACAAAATAAAAATTGTGTCAAAAACGACATTTGTGTAAAAAAAAGATACTTTATTCATTTAATGAGGAGGATTGTAGCAACCCAAGGGGTGTCCAAGGTGTTACAATTTGAAATATATGATTTTTGGAAATCTGTGGACTGGAATTACTGTGGACACCATTGGCCCCATTTAATTAGCTTTGCAACGACCTATTTTGCTAATTTTTTGGGGGCGACTTTTATGCGCACCCCATATCGTATATGACGGGAAAATGCGCAGCGCATATTTTTTCCTGTCATCGCGGGTTAATTGAATCAGGCCCCAGTTGTTTGCTAACCCTATGGGTGCTAGTGACATTTGACTCACTCTTCTAAAAACATGTTTCACAAGTGTTACAAGCTATAACAAACAGATCCTGCACCATCACAGAAAGAGACTCACTGAGTTGTACACCAGAAACACCCATCTTATGTAAATGAAAGAACAATATACAAGATAATCAATTTGTACATTTTATACGTTATAGGCCCTGTATTTATTCTGTTCCCCAACAGATAAAAATCATTTTTATACTATGCTTAGCCTCATGTAAGGTCAGCCTTAATTAACTCCAGCTCATGCTTAAATTGCTATGAAGATGTGTCATTTAGTTTCCAGAGCTGAATATATCTTAATGTCTCTGGAGTAAATTGCTCAGGGCCTGTTTTGTGGAATTGCCAGGTTGCAAACCACCAAAATTACCAAAGACCAAACCACCAAAAAAGCATATGGAAAGCCACTGCATTACAAACCACAACAATCGATGATTTTACTAAACTGCAATTTCACAAACCACTGAAAAACCAGCTGGAAAAAGAGGTAGCTGTTATAGGAAGTTTGACTACACTGTGTTACACAGCTGCCAACTTTTGCAAATGGGTGATAGCACTCTTGGCTATGCACCCATAGGGTGTGTCCTGTACTACCAAAGGGGCGTGTCCTGTAAATAGCTCCACCCATGGGTGTGTCTAGTGCTGCCTGTAACACTATTTCTTAAAATAAAAATGGCAGCATCAGTCAGTATTTATTCCGAATTTATTGTATGGACTATGAATAGGACTTCTTCATCTTTTATAGAAAAGCTAAATATAGGTGACACTTCTGTTTCCATTACTGAAGTCATGGGGGTAAATCCAGACCTACGGGCTAGTTACATTAGAGCGCGTAGCGTATTTACACTAGCGTAATTTCTATGCACTCCCCTAGGAGCTCCCCGGGTCGTATGTACTTTGGCCGTTTTACGCTGCGCAAATCCTACCTTAACTTTTCATAGCGTAAGTACTGACGTACGTAATGGATTTACGTATGTGACGGCCAAACCCGGTCCATACGGTCCAATTTAAATACCTCCCTCCGCCTCCAAAGCGTAATTACAGTTGTCGTATTATGCCACGTAACTCCTAATGCACGTACCATCAGCGTAAATACGAATGAAGGGCCACCCCTTCATTCATATTTACGCTGATGGTACGTACGTTAGGAGTTACGTGGCATAACATGTACCACGCCCATGAGCAGTAAATACAAATAGATGATTTGACATCATCGACTAGCGTAAATACGCTAGCGTACTTAGCTCAGGATCTGGCCCATGATATCTTAGATAACCGTCAGTCTTTGATTACATCTTGGGCTCCATGAAAATAGTCATCTTCATAGGCCTCAATGCATACCGCAACGACTACTGGAACTGAATCAGCATCACTGAGATTACCAAACCCTTCAGGGAGTCAGAGAGATCACCCACTCTTCAGGGAGTCAAGGGGATCACCCACTCTTCAGGGAGCCTCCATGATATTCAGAGAGAGTTGGCAACTATGCTGTATTAGCTATTGTGCCATTCAGAACATAAGAGGATACACACTGACACAGCAGAAAGCAATCATTACTTATTGAAGAATGGGTGACATTTATTTATAACCTCTTTCATTGTATATAATATTTATAAACTTATATTACAAAATTTAATTTTGAGTGTCCCATTATAGTGTTTATATTATATGTATAGTAAAATTAAAACAAGGCAGCAACACTATTCACAGCTTAAAGTGACAATTGTTATATATGGAGGCGGCACCATTTGTAACACACACTTCTGGCACTGCTTGTGAAACCATTGTCTTACACCGGGGCAGCCCTAGGTTTTGAGGGGCCCTAGGCGATACAGCACCCCCCAAAGCC
>WWET01002854.1:173851-206804 GCA_011038615.1 Limnodynastes dumerilii | reverse complement strand
CACACACACACACACACACACATACATACACACACACACACACACACACACTTCACCACACCAGATAATCTGATTTTACATCATAAGACTTTAGAAGAGGGTAGGCTCCAAAATTAACTCCCAAACAAAAAGATCTGCGGTGGAATAAACATACATACACACACACACACACACACACTCCGCATCACCAGATAATCTGATTTTACATCATAAGACTTTAGAAGAGGGTAGGCTCCAAAATTAACTCCCAAACAAAAAGATCTGCTCAATGGTGGAATAACAGAAGCAGAGGACAAGGCGGTAATATCATCTCTTCCAAATCATAAATCACCAGGCTCTTATGGGTTTTAGTAGGGAATATTATAAGATATTGAAGGACAACATTTAAACACACATTTCTACTCTTCCAAAAACTTCACTAAGAGTCACCTCCCTACCCCTTCTTTAATTCCGCCTATACAATTTTTATATTGAAACCTAACAAAAACCCTGAGGTTGTGCCCTCATATAGACCTATAACGCTGCTCAACCAAGACTTCAAAATTTTGGCAAAAATCATGGCCAATAGGTTACAATCCATACTGCCTCAATAACATACCCCTCGCCAATTGGGCTTTGTTCACAACCGATTCTCCATTAAGTCTGAAGGCAACTGCAGCCTTTGTGGCTGCAACGGGGAAAAAAACGCTCATTTCCAGATATGGGCCCTGATTCAGAGCTGCGCTTCAGTCTATTTTTCAGTTGGAATCGCAGCCAGAATGTCTACTGCGCATGCCCAGATCGGGAGCGTGCACAAAAAGATGGGTACCCATCCGTCTGTGATAGCATCCGACCGGGCTGCGCCTGTAGAATAATATTTAAATGAGAAAAGGGTCACTTTTCTCATTTAAATACTATTTCCAGTGGCTGCTTAATAAGCCTTACGCTTACATAAGCACAAAATTAACCCCTTCCCCCACCACAACCCGCAACCTATGAATATAAAGAACGGCCCAACAAGGTATGCTGCCACTAGTAGAACTACAAGTGCAAGCATGCCCATGAATGACAAGGCCCTGTCGGGCTGTTGTTTCTTTCTTTATTTTCATCACTTGCGGCGGCAGGGCAGGCGGGGGAAGGGGTTAATTTTTTTTATGTCAAAACCAAAATAATAATAAGCGGTGCAGTTGGAGCAATGAAAGCTCCGACTGCTTTTTTTTTTTTTTTTTTTTTTTTTCCGGCTTTTCCTGCGGTCAATTAATACGGCCAATTCAGAGGTGCGTGTTTCACGCACCTCTGAACAGAATGTTTTAGCGGATGCGACTTCCGCATCCGCTAAAACTCTGAATCAGGTCCATGCTCTTAAACCTGGATGCGGAATAAGCTAAAGTTTCTTGGATTCACCTGCAGAGAATCTCTGAGATCAGAGCATTTGGCCAGACATTTTCGCTGTTTATTAGGTACATCTATACTGAAAATTCAACACTGACAGGGTTGTCTTCTATCCTTGTTGCTCTTTAATTTGGTCTTGGATTCCCCACATTGTGGATAATCTACTACTGTATATCTCAAACCCCCAAAACACCCGTCATCCAATTATGGACACAATTTTGTGAAATTGGTTTAGTTTCAGGCTTCACAATCAATCAAGAAAAATCGATAGCAACGTTATTAAGAAAAGATACACAACTGAGATTGGGAAAAGACATGAGATTATCGTGAGCTCACACGTCCTTTGATATCTGGGAATACTATACACAAACTCTATAAACTTTAACATTGTAAACATTATATGGGCTTTCCCGGAGGAAGTAAAATTATGGAAGCATCCTATGTTATCCTATTTGGGACAAGCCAATTCATTTAAAATGACTACTCTTCCTAAGTTGCTATACCCTCTCCAGATGCTACCTATGATATTGACTGCTGCTGATAAAAAACTCATTAAGAAGGCATTTAGGGACTTTATTTGGCAAGGGGAACGCCCAAGAATTAGCCTAATCAAACTACAATAGTCGACCTCTGAAGGGGGTGTAAACTTTTCATACCTAAAATCGTACGGTCATGCTGGTATTTTGAGGTTTGTTAGAGATTGGGAGACATATGCCAAACTTCTATTGAGCAATCCTTCCTCCCAGGTCAATCTTTGATCTCTTTTCTTCACATGCACAAACCAGAACTCCCAGAGGACATCCTCTTAAACCCATTGCTAATGTCTACTTGGAAAGTGTGGCATGATAAATGCCAAAAATCATATCCTTACTAGCTAGCACTCACTTTTCATTCCGCTTGTGGCTAACCCTGAGTACCAGCATGGCCGGGCCTCGTACCCGTTTGTGTCCTGGGATGAGATCATATTCGTTCATTTGTGGACTTTGTAGTATGAGAAACCTCATACTATCTCCTAGCTAATGGATAAGTTTGATTTTCCACCGTGTAATCTATTGACCATACACCAGGCTTAACATTAGCTCAATATTAACATTCTTAAGCCCAACAGACATATTAAACCCATTAGATGCACTCCTCTCACAGACTATTAAAAGTAAAAAGGCAATTTCTAGTCATTATAGACACTTGCGTCAGCCTATAGATTACACACAGGTGAACACAGAAGTGTCAACCTAGACAGACACTTTCCCACACTTCACGCTAGAAAAAATTATTAAGGCATTTACACGATCTATCTCCATTATTACCGCAAACTCTTACAGAGAGATGTTATACAACATTTTACACAAGGGGTACCTGACTCCTCATAGACGCTTCCTGATGGGGCTTTCGGATACAGATGCCTGTCCTAAATGTCAAACTGGTGGGGCCTCTCTGAAACATTGAAGCATGTGGTCATGCCTTCTCATAAAAAGCTTTTGGAACCAAGTTGCACGATTCTTTCAGATACATTTATCGTTAAGGGTGCCGTTGTCAGCAGAATGGGCAGTACTAGGGATGACTACAAACCCTCTGAACATGAACAGAGGTCAAAAAACATTATGCTTAATGGTTTCAGCTTTGGCTAGAAAAAGCATTTTACAAAGTATGGATAAAGGAAGAACCTATGTGACCGTTTAAAAATAAGCTTTTCATTGCATTTAGAATGGATTGAGTGGAATCCTCTTTAAGTAAAGAAATTCACACTGAGTGGTTCTTTGACACTTGGCAGGCCTTTATTAATTTTCTGCGAGCACACACCCTGACTTATCTACTGTTTTACTTGATTGTCAATAAGGGTGTGCATTTCGTAAAATGTACATACTTTCCCCTTTTCTAAAAGTCTTGTAAAATTAATTCCTGGAGGGTCTCATTGACTGTCTCTGATATAGATCATTATAATATTTTTCAAACTGAGATACAAATGTGTTGAATTTGAATACGCATTGAATGCCATAGGCTTATTAGCAAGGGGATGAATCAGTGTTGTAATAAAGCATTTCCAAGACACTGATTTCACCATCATCGCCAAAAGGAGTCCAATTTTATATATATCCATCTACATAACATTCTGTTTCTCCTTATATGCATGCGTCCACAACGCATGCACATATGCGTCGAGAGCAGAACTGCAGAACCCTGCTCTAAAGAATAATGTTTCATCTGCTGAAACACTCCTGTTTTTCTCAACCATCCTTCCACTTTGGCCCTGTCATTCACCTATAGCACATAGTAGTGGCAGCAGTGGTGGTAACACGTTGCAGCCTGAATGGCGGCAGTGGGTCCCTCCTCCGCTACATAGCAACAGGGACCAGATGTAGCTAGTTAGCGGAAGAGGGACTCATCACTGCAATTCTGAAGCAGGCTGCAATGCCACTGCACTACCGCAAACCTCATACACTTTTTCCCGTTGTTCAGACAATCATTTGCCTAGTCTATAATATTCTGAAGTGCATGAAATGAAGATTAGACTTGGCCTGTGAGGTTAAGAATTGCTCTATTAGTTGAAGTATCTGTTTAAATCCAGACAGTGGGGTTTCAGAAGTGTCAGTAAGATAATTATAAGCTGCTCACATGTAATTTCGCAACCACACACACACTGTATCTTGCTATCTCGACGTTGGTTACATAACCAATTATATGGCCACACATTAATGCTTTTAAGACAGTCTAAAACAGTGCAGGGCTGTCAGTGTTCTCTAAATTATCATCAACGCAGTCTGCCCCTCTACCCACCATGAACTCACTGAAGTCATTCATATCATAGATTTATTAGTATTTAGGATAATACTGAATTTCAGAGGTCATCAAATAGATTAACTTATAACAGTCAAAGAACTACGGACTAAAAGACTTGTTGAAGACAGGCCTACTTGTTTATAGAATACTGCAGTTTTCAAAATTCAACTGTGAATGTCGAGTATCCTTTTTTTCTATGCCAAATGAAAATATGTTGATATACGTTCACCAATGATGAAATAACTTACTCTTTTCTACGGGCAGATTTCCTTTTCTCCTCGTTGAGCTCATGCGTTGCATCACGGAGCTTTACTTCACAAACAGGAGCATTGCCTGGGACTATGTCCAACTGAAGACTTTTACTCTGTCAGTAAATTGAAGTGCATTATTACAAATGCAAATTTGACTCAAACAACAAATATAATAGCAAAACTGAACACAACATAGAATAAGTTGTTAAAACACAACTTTGTACCCTGTTTTTACAATGGTAATGGTTAAGCATAAATAACAAATATGTTAAAGTTAAGCACAACATTTTAAATATATATATATAGAACAGACATCTATGGTTACAAAAGGACAGAAAAGAACAAGATTGGAGAGCAGGGAATGGTTGTCAATGTGTATGCTGATATGAGAAGATATCCATCCTGTCAAGTGAAAGACATTTTGGTCAAAGTTACTGTTTTGTTGCAAGAATAAAAATGGAATGCCAGTGAGAGTGTGCAAATCAACTTATATGAAACTGTGTAAGGAATGGGGAGGATATTTGTAAACTTATTACTGGAAAGAACACGACAGAAAAATAATGTTTATAAGATAGTAACATAGGAGCGGACAGATCTGCACCTAACTCACTCTTCCTGCACCAAACCCGCCCCCCATTTTTAGGTACCTAATGGTAATGGGCTACCTTATCTTACCGTTCATAGTTTCCTTCTTAAGAAGGAAAATACTTACTGACATTGCCTCTCCCCGCTTCCCCCCTTCAATCCCCGGCTAATCTAAATCCCTCCCCCCTCCCACTTCTAACTAAACACTCCCTAGGTGGCTTAAGGTCGCCTTTTTTTTTCCTAAACTACTCCATGCAGTCTTTAAAGAACGCACAGTGGCAAGCTACGTACCTAACTGGTACATAGATTGCCTAAATGACCTACTACGCTTTTCTGAAATATCCGCACCTAAGCAGCAGAAGCTTCTTAGGTGTGAATCAGGTCCATAGAATTTGACAGAAGTGCAAATAAATGTTTAAGCTTTAAGATATCTTTAAGTGACTCTCAAACATATTTAAATGTTTCAGTAATTTCGCTTATCTACTTTAGGAAGTAATGTTTCCTCACATTTTTCTAAACATATCTCCCTCTAGATACCCTAAATGACCTACATGTTCTAATTCTGTTCTTTTGAAGAAAGCTTACATCCTGTCTCTGGGTAAACCCATTGTTATATATGAATATGTCTAACACAATGCACTGCCCCGGCCCTTTGCTGCTCCAATCTATGAATGTTTAGTTCTTCCAGTCTTTGAATATTTTGCGACACAGGCCATGCACAATTTTAGTTGCCCTTCTTTGCACAGTCTGTATGTCCTTTCTGGAGTTATAGCCTGCAGACCTCAACATAGTATTCCAGATGACAGCATTACTACCTCTCTCTTTCTGCTACGGATTCCTCTCCCTATGCAATAAATGACGAAGTCACCTGAAATTGTGACTCCTAGGCCCTTTACAGCCACATTAGTCTTCTATTTAGCGTCACTTAAAAACAATATAAACAAAAAAAATTAATGAATTTAAACTTTTGGCGTTTTGAACACATTTGTTTACCCTGTTACATCAATTTGTATATGTGCAAAAAGGCATACTTTCCTCTTGATACTCTGTGTAATGTCGCCAATCATGCTACCAGGTCCCTGAAAAAATTGGTCCACTAGCAACTGCTCCATCCAAAGAACGGATTTATTTAATACAACTCTTGTTTAAATTATTCAATTAAATTATTCTACCTTGTTTAAATTATTCAAGTTATCAACAGTAATCATACTACACAAATTTTACTTACCGATTTACTAGAATCAGAATAAATCCCTAAAGCTTTTTCTAAACATGTACGATAGTTCTCCATGCGCAGGGAAAAATCTCTATATCTTTTGTCAACAACAGTGATGCATTTTTTAATTTCTGATGAATGAGCATGTCCCTTTTCACAAAAACCATCAGCTAGCTGAATCAATAGTTTTACTCTCTCTTTAGTTTGCTGAAATGGAAAGAAAAAACAGTGTATAATAAAAAAAACAATGGTACAATTGGTCTGCAAAGTGTAAGGATTGGAGAGTTTATATATAAACTAAATAAAGCAGGATGATTTAAAAAAACAAAACAAAAAAAAAAACTAATTTTAGAACATGGGCTATTAGAACAACCTTAGCCGTGATTTGAAACTCTTCATGTTCTTTTAACAGCTCTTGAGTATGCTGTATTGTAGAGCCTGTGGACGTATGAGTGGATAGATAAAATTCTCCGCTATCGTGGATCCATTCAAGTGCCTAAAAACAGTAACAGTTATTGATTTTAAAAAGCAAACTCAACAGTATTGTGATGACACAGGTACTGATAAATGTACTGCTAAAGATAGTATAAAAGGTACAAAAGAGGTGATGTTGCAGGGTATTTTAAAAGAGAAGAGGAGCAGCAAACCACAGATAACAAAGCATAAAGAGACATTAAGAACTGAATTGGTTAGGTTATGATCGTATAATTTGTAAAACAATACAATCTATTTTAGACTTCTAATAAATCATAAGGGAATTGTACATGTTACAGCATTACGATATTTCCTGAGAATGCAGGGCAGAATTAGTAAATTCAAAATTGCATTACAATATTAATTTTTCAAACATATTGATTCTTATTAGAATGCCACTATGCACTTTTAGACATTTTTTTGGAACAATCTGTATTGAAATTGTTATGTATAGCCAATGAACTACAGAATCAAAAGCATGTATTTACAATTTAAGAAGGAAATAATTGTTAACCCCATGAACAGTTGAACAAAACTAGCAAGTTCAACATAAGCTTTAAAGTTTGTAAAAACAGTGACATATTGATTATAAGGACAGTGGTCTGGATCCAGAAATTAGCCATGTGGTAATTTTTTTGCACCCTGTGTGTGGAAGATCGGTCGCATCTCGTTCCTGCACATGCCAGACAAACGACTTTCGGGCACAGACTGGCACCCTCATGATGCATGTTTCCGTGCTGGAAGCCTTAGTGACAAGTATAGCGTGCATGCATGATAGATGGGGAGATGTATGGTAATTGTACTGTAAGGGTTTGGGTAAGCCTTTACATACAATTCAACATTATGCACTAACCCCATTTTTTCTGGGTTAAACTTAAGGTAAGGTGCAGTGAACGGAAGTTCCATAAGTGTGATGGGAGTGATTTGTACATATGGAATTTAGAATCTTACTTTCAGGTCTCTGATGCTGCTGTGCAGGTGTTTCCAAAACAATCAATTCACAATTAGGACTAAGTTTTATCAAGGCATTTACAACTACTGAACTGTATGCAATTGCTATGCAATGGCCAGACCTGGACACATGGAGGAGTTGCACAGAGAGTGTCTCTATTATGGTGTCTCCAACCCCACTCCCTTTTAAGGCCCCTCTGTGTCTCTTAAACCCCATAATCCCCCCTATGTGTCCTCTCTCCCCATTTCTCCAACCACTATTCCCCTAGTCCGTCCATCCGTGCCCCCCCATGTCTCTCCAAACTCAATTCTCTCTCTGATTATGTTTCACTATCCCAGCGGGCATGCACTTCCTTCTATGTAGTTTTATGGTGTCCTGGTTGCTGCTAAGCACCAGTATACAAGCCAATCGCAGTAGTAGTTAGTGCTGCTGACAAATACCAGACCACCAGCATCCTTTTAAGAACCGGCAGTGCGTTTCAATGCTGCCAGTTATAGCGTTAGGCTACCCCGTGCTCTCTTGTCTTTGTATTCTGCTCCGATGCTTTATCTAGTGATTCTGATTACCCCTGTTCCTTACTCCTTCCAGACTTTTTATTTTATTTTATTTTTTTTTAAATTAATTCTGTGCTAGATGGGACACATTAAACCAACCTCAGTAGTATAAACAACATTTTATTAACACTAAAATATATACTGTATACAAAAAGACACTATAAAAGAACCTTCCATTTAGTGTGAGAAATATATTAAATATAAATCAATGCTGCTGTACTCCTAAATCCTCAGACCAACTGAGGCAGAACACAGTTCGCATTAGGTTACTAGTAACAGTTTGTGGTCGTTGTCTGTACCTAATTATTGCCAATTTAACAGTGGATTTAATTTTTATTGGTTTTGACGTAAGAAAGTAATTATTTTTATTTAAGTTTAAAAATCTTATTTATAAATTTATTTTGTTAATAAATATGGATATGTTTTAGAACCTCGGTAGACTAAATTTTATGTCTCCTCAGCTGGAGGCTAATTGATTAGCAGGAAGGGTATAAGATTCCCAGACACTGAATCCAAATGATTACTTCTGATAAAACGGTCAGGTGTAGACAGTGAAACGTGTTAAAGTGATTACCTCCACTAATGAAATACACTGAAAATTATACTGTTCTTTGTGTGTTCCTACTTTGAGAGAAGCCTGCGCCTTTGTACAGAGGCGGAACAAGCGAGTTGTGGACCCAGGTGCAAAAAAACATGCTTAGGACCTGATGATATCCCAGATAACCTGGTGGGGAGCTTTGGCAGTGCGGTGATGACAGCTGTGGGCCCTTGTATCAGAATAGGCCCTGGTGCCACTGCACCTGTTGCAGTAATGGTAGTTCCGCCACTGCCTTTGTGATCACTTAAGGATTAACAAGCTGTGAAATATAGGACACCAAAAGTATGTGCATCAAGTGAATGCTATGTTAGGAGTGTATCGGGACTGTGAGGTGAAAAAAAGTCTGAGGTGTGTAACACTTACCATTGGCATCATTTGGATTCCGACACACCACAAGTACTTCTTCATGTCATCTACCCTTACTTGACGTGAAGGACTTTGTCCAATCAGTGGATGTTTTCAACTAATTTACATTTTGGAGTGATCCCACGTGCCTGTGGTTTATTAAATAGCTTAAAAAGTTAAGCTGGTTTCTCCTTTTTAACAATGCTCCACACGAGGTCTATGGTAAGATACAGGGCTCCATTTACTATATCATTGCAAGCGAGCGTACATTTTCAAATGCAGGCTCGCTGCAACTATCAGCGAGCACTGCCCCTTTTTTCGACCAACTTACTATTTCTTACTCAATAAAAAGTTGAGAATAGTACACAGTCTGCGACTTTCGCCGCTAGGGCCCTTCACTCCCCCAGGGGACCACTGAACCTCCCTCAAAACTAACTACCCCCCAATTATCAAAACTTGAGTATAGGGGGCAGGGAACAATACAATTACAAGGTCTTACAGTCCTTCCAAAAGTGTAAGTAACACTTACACTTTTATTCTTCTCCGCAAGAGCCTTCTCGTGAATTTAGATGATCCTTAGTGAATCCCTCCGGACCCTTTTCTCCTTTGTTCTTTCAGTTACCCTCCGTGTCCCAAAAAGAAAAAACCAGGATATGGTCCTGGGTGATTATCGTTTGGCACAGCTGTGATCAAAGGTAAGTTATATACTCACACTCTAGGTCCTCTCCATTATGGTTCTTATTGAATTTTCTGTGATCGTTTTTCACTTCTTTTCCAGGGAACACCGTATCCTCCGTCGGCGGGGAAAGCTGGCCGCCAACCTTCCGCACAGTGTTAACCCCAAACATGGCCACAACTCTGTAAATGAAGCTAGCGGCTGAAAAGTTTTTTGGAGGATTTTACCCGTGACTAGGAGTGGTGTTTGGGGGTAACACTGTGCGGAAGGTTGGCAACCAGCTTCCCCGCCGACGGAGGATACGGTGTTCCCTGGAAAAGTGAAAAACGATCACAGAAAATTCAATAAGAACCATAATGGAGTGTACCTAGAGTGTGAGTATATTACTTACCTTTGATCACAGCTGTGCCAAACGATATTCACCCAGGACCATATCCTGTTTTTTTCTTTTTGGGACACGGAGGGTAACTGAAAGAACAAAGGAGAAAAGGGTCCGGAGGGATTCACTGAGGATCATCTAAATTCAGGAGAAGGCTCTTGTGGAGAAGAATAAAAGTGTAAGTGTTACTTACCTGAAACATATCTTGGTGCTGAACGTTATTGCCTTAGATTGCTGTGTTTTTCCTTTTCCGGGGTGGTGAGAGTGGAGGATCGGTCCTGGTGAGAGGAAATCACGGCAAGGAGTATTCTCGGAGGCACGGCGCAATAGGAATTTTCTGCATTACAAACAAGAGGAGAATAATGTGAGTAGCGGGATTACCCTCTTTTTATACTCATATACTTACTGATAATACACAACGGCTTTTTCTTGTTGTTTTCTCGGAGGGACTGAAAATTGTATGGGAAAAGGATTTTGTGGTAGAAAAACCAAGAAGTGTGGAAGGACTGTAAAACGTTTGGAGGAAAAAAAGTATTTACATAAAATGATTGACTTTTTCACGCGGACTCTCCCCCCTCACTATATTTAATACTATTTCTTACTCGTCCAGCAAGGTCCCACGATGATTTGCAGGACTTTCGCCGGCATCGAGTGAAGAAGTGGTGCCCACGCGTGCGCAATAGCTGCCTTTTGGGACTTAAAAACTTTTATGTCCCAAAAAGCAAGCAACACTGCGCATGCGTGGGACAGGTAAATAAACTGTTTATTTTGTATTGTTCTTTTTTTAATTATTATTTTAAAGTATTTTTATGAATATTTACTAAGTATATTACATTTTTTATTTATTTTTTGTACATTTTCATTTGTGTTCTCTATTACATCGGTCTCCCGATATATACCCCCCTTTTCCACCCCCTGATAACAGCTATTAGGGGGAGGAAAAGGGGGATATATGGGGGGACCGCTGTAATACCTACCCTAACGCCATCTTCAGATGGCGTTATTTAACTTGTTGGCACGGATTGTTAAAATCCGCAAAAAAACTTTGTAATTACAACGATCAGCCGGCCAGCATTCATTAGAGTGGGCTGGCGATCATGAGTGCAGAAACTAATGATCGCCAGGGTTTCCATGGCGATCATAGCTTTGTAAATTGTGCACACATTTTTTTTTTATCAGAGATAAAGACCGTTTTCAGGTGTAAAATGGTCTTTATTTCCTGAAAACGATATAGTAAATGGACCCCACTGTTTTAACTTATACATCAATCTCACAAGTGGCAGTCCATTTCTGACTTTCCTAAGATTAAAGAAGCATTTGGTCAGACGCTACAAGTTCCTCTATTAAGAACTGGCTAAAGCTCTCATACTGATCCCGCAAGTGCTAAATGTCTGACTTAGTTGCCTACAAGAAGCTTTTGGTCAGATGCTTTAAGTCTTCATGAATACCTACAATCTGCGCTTATCATCACAAGTTTATTTTTTTGAAAATATCTGACTTAGCTACCCTACCTCTGGGTTTGGTCAGACAATTGATTTATAATTGTCATCTTTCACAACGACAACAAACTGTTACTAGTAGACTCATGCAAACTGTGTTCTGCCTCAGTTGGTCTGAGGATTTATGAGTACAGCAGCATTTCCAGCATTGATTTATATTTTGTATATACACTAAGTGGAAAGATAAGTTATAGTGGGCGGTATTCAGAGATCCGTCCGGCGATCGGTCCGCAAATATACGCACGGACGGAGCAAGTTACACCCACCAAAACCCCAGTCTCTTCCCTTGCTAATCCGTGTCCACGGAGACTTCTGCCTGCATGGACTAGCCCCTACTTTCTGCAGCCATTTCCGAGCATATGTATCCTCCATCAATGCATATCTTTGTAATCGCGCCAACTTCCCTTCATTTAAATGCCCCTCCTGCCCATTTCTATGTAACTTCCTCCGTGCTAATTTTTCCGTGGGAGTTCCATGCGGAATTTCCCACGACCGCTTCACAAGTCCGTCCACTAGGCACTTCTGTGCGTATAGTCTATGTTAACTGCGTATCTATGCAACAAGTGTTTGAAATACTCACTTTGTATTATCACACCAGCAGTATAGCCAATATATAATTTTATTTATTATTCATTTTAGATTTCATTTATTGTATTTAGTGCTGCTAAGCAGACCCTTTGTACATTTTTCTATATCTTATTCTACCTTGCCTTTATTCCCAGTGTGTTATCATATTCCTCTGTGGGTCTTCATTCTCCTATGTCACTTCTATTTATAGGATTGGTTATACTAATCCTTATTCTATTTCTGGGTGTCTTGTGTTAGACAGAAGTGGTGTTCTGGGGCCATCACATGCTAGGCATCAGCAGCCCAGCCTATCCCCACTATAAGCGTCTCTAGTAAACCACTCGACTCCATGCTCTGGATAGCCTTGACTGACACATTTGCATGCTGTGTCTCTCGTTTCCCTGAGGCTTTACAGCAGGATGGTCTCCATCTTCCATCTGCATTCTTTTTCTGCTAAGTGCACCATGAAATACAGACACGTCCTAAGGACACGTTTCACACCAGTATCACGCTGCTAGCAAAAGCTGAATAATGCAAACAGCAGATGCTGTGGGTCCAGTGTCTGTTAGAGCAACAGAAATGCATCGCACAGGCCTGGGGATACAGAGGAGCTGAAAAGAGACAGGGCCTGGTGCTACACTAGTGCAGACTTTCTAAATGCAGCTTGCGCACTCTGACTAACCTGGATTCAAGGCACCTTAGTGCGTGTGAACACTTT
This sequence comes from Limnodynastes dumerilii, assembly GCA_011038615.1. Classification (NCBI taxonomy): domain Eukaryota; kingdom Metazoa; phylum Chordata; class Amphibia; order Anura; family Limnodynastidae; genus Limnodynastes; species Limnodynastes dumerilii. Next base: position 193,841 of record WWET01002854.1, on the reverse strand, counting down.
AGTAAGCACTGGCCTAAATTCTGCGTTAATTGCCCAAATACCTCGTATAATTAAACTTGATGGAGGTATTTCTAATCATAATGGCTAAATGGTGGAAAACAACATTAATACCAATCCAGAAATAGTGAGCGGTGTATAAATGATTTGAAATATTAAAATAAACACAGTAACATGCTAACTTAGACAGGGAAATTTCCTTTTAGAGTAAGTGGCCAATTTGAATACACAGTCAGAAAGTCCCATACTAACTTACACTTTGAAATCATTTTTTTCTGTTTAATAAAAACTTGAGTTTTACACATGTGAATAACCAAAAAGAAAAATAGAAGAATAGGAAAACAATAAATGAAACTTTTATCAACATTAAATAAACATGAAAAAATTCGGTAAATGGCAAATGCATAGAACTTTGGACACATCTGACCTGCTTGGCACTTCTCTCAAACACTACATATTGCTGGCAATGATCTAGTCGCCTTTTTCTCAGGGTCCAATAATGGAGCACTCTGTTTTCCCTTTGAAACAATTCATTTAAGATATCTGTAAACACATGGAAATCAACAAAACTATAAGAAAATGCAGATTACTATTGTATTTAGAGGTTGAAGAGGGGCGATACACGTTGGTATGTCATACTGTCACTTCTCACTGAATTGATATAAAAGCTCTAAATCTCCATTAACTACTATTATTTTAAGTGTCTATACACCTTTTCTAATTCCCACCTCAATGTATGATTGTAATACAATAAATAAAAATGTAACAGAAGAAATATTATTAATGAGAACAAGTTATGCTCCAGAGTATTCTACAAGTTTAAAAAAAAGTAAAAAATAAAAATGATACATACACACACACACACACACACACACACACACACACACACACACATATATATATATATATGTAATGAAATATCATAAAACACATGGGGCCTGATCCAGACCTACGCTAGGCCGTGTTTTTACGCTTTTCTTAAGCGTAAAAACAGCCATTTGTACTTACTGCGCCAGATGTTATGCAACGACATTCTGAGCGTATGGGCCTTGAGTGTACCAGCCTCGTAACAACATTCGATGGGGGGGCGTGCCTGAGATACGAAATCCATAAATACGCACCGAGGACGGGTGAGCTATTTAAATCGTACAGTATGGGCGTGCTAAGCGTCATAACTAAGCAAGGAGCTTACGGACGACCGCGGTTACGCTCAGAAAAGTTAGGGTAGGGGTTGCTCAGCGTAAGACGGCAAAAGTAAGTACAAACAAGGGGAGTGCATCGTAGATACGCTGGTGTAAATACGCTACGCACAAGAGCGTAGGTCTGGATCAGGCCCATGGATTCCAGCAATAATTGTAATTTAACCATGTGCAATACCAGACAACACCCAGGACACTGCCGTGCTCCTTTGTCACTGACATTAAATTGTTAGTGGGAAAAAAAAAAACATGAAAGAGCAAGTGGGAAGTAGAAAAGTGAAAAAACACATTAACAAAAATAGATGCTGAATGGCACAACTTATTATCCTGTATCTTTCCATCTCACTGTAGCCCTGCAGCAAAATGTTCTAGGAATAGGGATGTGAAAAGAGATGCGGCACATGAAAATAAATAACAATTGGTAGGGGTCTGATTGTCAAAAAAAATAAAAAAAAATTGAATTGATTCTATATTGGGGGGAAAGAAAGAAAGAAAGAAAGAAAGAAAGAAGGAAAGAAGGAAAGAAGGAAAGAAGGAAAGAAGGAAAGAAAGAAAGAAAGAAGCAAAGGTTACTGGCGATAGCCATAGAATGTGCACAGTGGTACTTGACTTGTTTCAAAAGTAGGCACAAGGAGAAAGATTGAGAACCACTTGTGGCAGTCTATTTTGTATCTACAATGTTTGAAGTAATAATATATGTTTTAACATTAGTTGTAATAGCCTGCAACAAGTAATAGAAACAGAGTATTACATGTTTTTATAAGAAAGGTTTAGTAGAAATTCGCCTACTTGACAGTTTCAGGAACCAAACATAACCACAGGTTCTGCTTCTGGAAACCAGCTGTAAGTAGATAGGCCTCAAGAGATAAACATTTCTTTTTAACTCTTGCTGATACAATAACCGCATCCGCTTTTGTCTGTAAATTCTGCGCTCTGATATCAATCTATCTTAAGGCTTGTCTAGCATATGAGTCATAAATCTTGTGACATGTACTGATCTCTCAATTCTGTATGTATTAATAAGAAGCTATTATAAATAGTAAAGTCAGTTCATTTTGGAGACAACAAGAGAGTATGTCTTATTATTTAACTCCGGCTGGCTGTACTGGGTGAGACTGACTTGATCAATTACAGGTAGTTGACTTCAGGATCCTCTACGAGTGAAGGTCCAGGCTACCCCGACACACAATTAGACATTTTATAACATGTTTTGAATAACTTATTTTATACTGCTTCCATTTAAAAGCTGCAGTGGTGTAACACGTTCCAGTCTGCTTCAAGATGGTGCTAAATGCTGAGGTAAGGTGGTTAATGCTGAGATGGCAGCAGCAGGTCCCTCCTCTGCTACCTAGCACCAGGGACCCCATGTTGCTAAGTAGCGGAGGAGGGAAACACCGCCGCCATCTTGAAGCAGGCTGCAATGCCACACAACAGAACACCTTCCAGCCTCATGAATGATGGTGGCAGTGGGCCCCGCCTTCACTACCAAGCAACATCCTGTCCCTGTTAGGTAGCAAAGGAGGGACCCGCTACTGCCATTTCAACATTCACCATCTTACCATGGTATTTAACACCTTCCTGCCACAGGAAGATGCTGAATGAAGAAGGTACCTTACTTGCGAATACAGTGGAGGCTGGAGACACATGAATGGGGAATACGGGCAGCTGGAGAGACACATAATGGGATATATTGGGAGATGGAGACACATGATTGGGGAATACTGGAAGCTGGACAAACATGATGGGGAATAGTGGGAACTAGAGACACATGATAGAGAATTACTGGTAGCTGGAATGACATGAATGGGCAATACTGGAAGTCTGGGACACATGATGGAAATTAGTGCATGAGAGGCCGCCTTTCAACGTCACTCTCAAGCCGTGCCCGCGCTGCATCAATAAGGAGGTGCCACTCTCAGTAGTGGCAGCCTTCTGATCAGTCTCCTGCCTTGTCTTCGGTGGTGTGATATAACACCACACGTGGGTGCTGCTATGTTGGATCCAGTCATCTGATGTGCCCAGCCAACCGGATCTCAAGGAGCCACACGACTAGATCATCCAAACCTGGACAATGGTGCGCTATTTAAAACTACAGCACAGTGATATTTGTGCCAGAACAACTGATTCACTCAAGGTGCCTGGTTCCTTGCTGAGTAGCACTGCAGCATACACAAGCTAAGTCTGTTCAAATCCTGTTTCAGTCCAGGTATTGTCAAGTCTGTCCAAGTCCTGGTCCAGTCAAAGTTAAGTTAGTCTGTTCAGTCCAGTCCAGCTAAAGTCAAGCTTGTCCGGACCACACCAAGTTCAGTCCAGTCCAGGTTCAGTTAGGTCTGTCCAGTCCAGTCCAGCCTGTTCTCATACGGTCTTTACCCATCAATTACGGTTTCATAGCTCATAAGCAAATTGTACTTTCACTATTTTTCTAAACTACTATCAAGTCCCCGGGAACCCAGAGCGGATACCCAAACCAGTCAGTCTGTGATAATGGGGAATACTGTGGGCTGAAGACACATGATGGGAAATAAAGGATGGGGAATTCTGGGAGCTGGAGAGACAGGACGGAGAACACTGGAAGCTGGAAACACATGATGGGGAATACTGGGACCTAAAGACACATGACTGGGAAAACCGGGAGCTGAAAAGGGTGGCAGCTGCGAAAGGCCCTATTTCTAAAGAATTGTTCTCTCCCAGCCAGTTCTGAACGAATCTAGCTATCTATATAATCAATCTATCTCTGGACCAAGGAAGATGGAGCTCCAAACGGAAAGTCTAAATTTTACCTAAACCCTTTCCCTAATCCTGCCCCTAAAACTCCCCGTCAAGCATCCTTACCCTAAGACTCCCCTCTCTTTAGCTTAACCTCAAGACTTCCCATCCAGTAGCATAACCCTAAGACTCCCTTCTCAACAGACGCACCCTAACTCTACCCTTCTATCGGTTACAATCTCCGGCAAGAAACTGTGGCTTCCAAAAATGGGACATCCGAAAGATCCTTTTTCGAAATGTCCCTTTTTTGAATACTTACAATTTTCGAATTTTTTTTTCTTCAGAATGGGTGAGTATGCCGCTCGGCATACTTCACCCATTCACTTTCGCAAAGAAGATATCCCTCCGTCGCCGCTAATGCCGGACCAAGGGACAGGTGAGTAACCTCTCTGTGTGGGGTAGGGAGGGTTAGGGTCAAGCTGCAGGGGAGGGAGAGTTAGGGTCAGGCTGTAGGAGATGGTAGGTTAGGGTCAGGCTGCAAGTAAGGGAGGGTTAGGATCAGGCTGCCAGGAAGGGAGGTTTAAGGTATTAAGAGGGAAGGGTTAGGGTAAGAATTAGAGAAAGTATTGAGTTACTATTTTTACTAAGTTTTCAGAGCACTAAAAGCTTGGTGCTCTGTGGATCGATTGCAATGTCTCCTCGAGGCATATGCAATCGAAATCCCAGCCAGTTCGCAACTGGCTGGGAGGAATCTGAATTTTCAAAATTCCGATTTTCTATGTGGGGACCCTCTCCCCCTTCTATTACCCTAACCCTCCCTTCACCAGAGCGTAATATTAAAAATCCCCTGAGTGTGTAGCTCACCTCTCTCACAGCTTCTGATACGACAGCTCCGGCAGCTGGCTAAAAAATTAATGGGTAAGTATGCCGATCTACTTACCTATTCAAAAAAAAAAAAAAGGCTGCTTTTTCAAAATATAGACAAACAAAAATACATTTTTGGATGTCTCTACTTCTAAAAGACAGCATTTGCTGCAGCCGCGACATGCACCAGCTGAAGAGACATGATGGGGAATACCGTCATTTTAACGGGCCTTTGACTAGTAATCAATAAATATTATTACATTAAATCAATGCACCTTTTATACAGCATTTCCTACTGCTGACTTTTGGGCACAGTTTGTTTTTGGTATTTTGGCCTTGTGTAGCACCACTCAAACGGCTGTTATGAATCTAACTGGTGCAGAAGTATTTTATGCTTTGTTGCTGTTTTTAGACAAAAATTATAATTTTCAGTAACAGTAAAACAAATAGGGGTGCTGATTTTTTTGTGTTTTGGAAATTTGATCCTTTTTTGCTGTTACTTCTAAATCTGGAATAACCTTCATCAAGATTGTTAAGCACAGGAAACAGCTCCCTTGTAAATATCAGCTATTTTCATCCTAAAGCAAAATCTGGCTTTTAAGACACTAAAAAAATTCTTCATTCAGCTGCACTATATTGTAAGGCAATGTGATCCACAAATAGAATCATTCAACATAGTAGTGTCATTGCATATATGATCTACAGTTCAAACTCTGAGAATCAGGGAGTATAGGCGGTATTAGCCAATCAGAGCAAATAGTGCGGGTAACTCGGTGTAAAAGGTTTGGACTCCTGGACTCTTTCCAACCCGCTAATCCTTAACGTTACCCACCCCTTGACAGCACATAATAAAGGAGTGTAGTTAAAAGTCAATCAAAACACGTAAACTTGCTTTTTACTTGCTGCTCCGGAGCTTTAACATGTGTAACCATTCCAGGCATGTTTACACTATTCCTGTGTAAATACTTCAAAAAGACATCAGCATTTCTTCTAGCCAAAGTGCAAGCCTAAAAAATAACAATAAAAAGAAAACTGTATGTATTACATTTGACTTCTTAAAAGTACATGTCTACCAATAACTGTACAAGAAACTTTCCTGGTGTAGTCGATTAAAAACTTAAAAAAAAAAAACCTCACCAAACTCTAGAATCTACTTTTATGGAAGTGATTAGTATATAGAGTAAAATATATGGGGAAAATGGAATTTATTGTTACAAACTGCTAAATCTTTCTCTTGATAAACATCTGTTATGACAATGAAGTATGGGTTGCTCAAAGCACCGTGGAGTTGGTACTTGACAGTTAATACACTACTGAGGTGAAGCGCCTTCCCTTTTTAACCCTTAGAGACCTCAGTTATTATTCACAAAGCGAGAGAGAGAAGTGTGGAAAAGAAAAAATACAACACAAATAAACTACTTTAAAAACCCATGATACCACTCACTCACAACCTGTGTGAGGGTGGGAGCGTAATGTCCCCAGATGTCTATCAATAAAAGGAATTAAACTGAACTGAAAACTTTCCTACCAAAAGATGCATTTTTTTAAGTGAATACCTAAAATAGAAATGTGTCAATTAGTGAATAAAGGACCAGGTAGCTGCACGACCCAGCTGTCGATCTGAAACACCTCCCTACATTCTGCCCAAGACGTACTGATTGACCTGGAAAAATGGGCTGTCAATTGCATTAGTAGCAGGCTCTCTCTCTGCTAATTGGCATTGTAAAGATGTGGCCACTATCCTGGTCCTACTAGACACCAGATGAAGATGACCCCAAAAGTTCTCAAGGACAATCTATAAGTTAACGTAGAATTAAGATACAGCTTTCGGTTGAAAAGAAGGAACCGTATGGAGAGCCGTTCTATCTTGGGGTAGAATAAGAAAAGAAGATCTACAGTATAATGTGCTTAACTTAAAAGATAAGCTACCTTCCAGGATATAAATCTAAGTTCCACTGACACCATGAGCTCAAACAGAGCAGACTGAAGAGTTGATAGAACTAAATGAAGTTCCCAGGGTGCCATGGGACAAACAAAAATCGACTGGATGTTAAGAGCACACTGAAAAAAAGTTTGACCCACCGGGAAAATAGCCAATTTCCGCTGAAAGTAAATGGAGAGAGCTGCAAACTGGATTTTAAGGGACCCCAATCTAAAGCCTGAATAATCTTGAAGAAACGCTAAGAATCTTGAAAGAATGGAAACTCTTCCTCTAACACCACCCAATGTATGTGTGCCATATTCTGTGGTAGATCTGAGTGAATACCAGCTTAGGGTTTATCTGTGAAGGTTATTCTGTGTCTTAACAACAGTTTAAGGCAAGTCTAAGGCATGTCCCTTGCTTTAAGATCTAGATTTCAGAGCCATGGACTATCAGTTTAAATATGTATGTCTGTATAGCAAGCTCTTCCTGGCCAGTTTGTTTTACCATGTTAATAAACCTTGAGAGCATTAAAAAAAAGATAAGGAGGCCTACACTCTAGAATTAGATTTCATTTGTGAGTCAGCGGCTCAAAAACCTCTGGGTGAAAATACCACTCCCCTGAAAGAATGGACTGTCTCCAGAGAAAGACATCTTCCCAATTCTGCACTCCTGGATGTGCAGTGATGGCCACAACAAATCTTTTAATCCAATTGAATATGTTAATGATCTCCCTAATCACCTGAGTGCTTTTTGCACCACTTTGACAGCTGATGTAAGCAACTGCTCTAGCAGTGTCGCCTCACTGGGAGATAATGTTCGTTTTAACAGCCAAGATTGGAACCTGGTAAAAGGGTTAGCTTCAAAAGACACAACCATCATGCCTAGAAGTCAAATGCATAAGAGCGCTCTAAACTAGACAATGAAGAGCTAAGATATTTTCCTGAGGAAGAAAATTTTTTCTAAGCAATCACACCTCTAATAGCAAGTCCTCATAATCCTTAACAGGCTAAACACCACTCCTGTGATCAATGTGAAAGCGCTGGGAGCTGTAGCCAAACAAAAGGACAAACCAAAGGCAAGCCTAGAACCTTTCTTGTATGGGAATATGTAAGTATGCATCTTGTGTGTCTATTGTCCTTGAGACGAGGAAGACCTGTGGAAAAAACCCACCAGAGAAAGACTCATTTTCTGCACTGTGACGCTAGCATAACACGAGGTCAAGCTACAGTCATTTACTGCAGAGCGCGTGACATGGAGGAGTAGAGCAGGAGAGGTGGGCAGAAAGCAAAAGGTAAGGTTAATGAGAGGGGAGAGAAGTTTAGAAAGTGTAAGGTGGGGGATTGGATGTTTTTAAAAAGATTTATTTTGTGAGTGTGTTGTAACTACACTATGGATCACTAATGTCACTATTAGAAGGTTGGAGACACCGAAGATGGGAATATTGGAGGGCTACAGGCACATAAGGGGGGTAGATTGCATGGCTGTAGACACATTGGGGATGGGAGATTGAACTTAGTACAGTGTGCATTTGTGGGGAGGTATCACTGGATAGCAGAAAGCACTCAGAAGGCTGCACGTTCTTTTGTATTATGGTTACTAATGTTTTCTGGGTATTTTTTAAGGACACTCACAAGGAAGCCTGTTATTGTATAGTGGTAACAAGGATGCAATCTGCATTGTATGGCGTTCTCTAGTATGTGGTCTGTATGGTATAGTGGTCACTAGGATAATGTATGTATGATATGGTCATTAAGAAGACATAGGACCTGATTCAGAATTCTAGCAGATACGCTAAACGTCCCCCCCCCCCCCCCCCCGGATGTATTGCACATACGTCCGTAATTAACCGATAATAGCTACTACGCATGCGTAGTAACTATTTTACGTAATCTACGCATCTTTCGTTACGTAGACTGCGTATATGCGATCTTTAAGATCGCATATACGCAATCCACGTAACGAAACGATACATAGATTATGTAAAATAGTTATTACGCATGTGTAGTAGCTATTATCGGTAAATTACAGACGTATGTGCAATACATCCGGAGGGGTTAATCCGGGCCATAGTCTGTATTGTATTGTTATAGGATGCAGTTTGTATTATATAGTAGTGACTAGAAATTGCTTTCTTTTACTGTGCTTGTGGTTTCTTGTATTGTGGGTGTTAAATTGCAACATGAGGGTACAAATTTATAGTTAGCAGGGGGTGTCGAACACCCTAGTACCTGTCGCAGTGCTTCCATCCACCGGTAGGTCGCGACTGATAAAACTAAATAAAATTGTGTGTCAGGAAGCGTCTGAGGCCTCAAATGCTTATCTTTCAGTTGTGCAGCGCCAGCAAGGAGTTCTGCAGTGGGAATAGATGTCTGGGTTTGGTCCAATATTATAACAGCAAAATGTCATGCAACCTTTATCTGCCTACTTTTTAATACCAACCCAGCTGGCAAAATTTTCTGGGGAGAACACTGCTGCGGTACCAATGGAAAAACGTCAGTCACTCAGCCATCATAGTAGTCTGACGATTAAGGCCCCAGGACTGACAGTCTTTTGGAAAGTTTCCTTGGACTGTTCCTGTTGGGTCAGCTACTACTGGAATATCTCAGCCTAGCCATGAAGGTAGACTTAAAAGAGCCCATTCTAAAGTAGCTGACTGAGCAGTGTCTAGATTTGTTGGGATTTACTGGGAAAAGGGTGCTCTTGCCTCTTGTTGCCTTGCACTAAATGGCAAAGTCTACAAAGCACACTTGGGGTCATATTTACTAAGCTGCTGTAAAGAAAAAGTGGAGATGTTGTCTACAGCAACCAATCAGATTCTAGCTCGCAATTTCCTATTACATACTAGAAAATGTTAGCTAGAATCTGATTGGTTTCCATGGTCAACATTTCCAATTTTCCTTTCCCACAGCTTAGTAAATCTGGCGCTTGGGGTCTGAATTAGCATGCTAGGACCATAACCATAAGATCCTTATGACCACTACTGGCAAGCTGGAAATTTTTGCAGAAGTAGCTGCAACATCAACGGATGCATTAGCAATGCTTCCTTAAGGTGCTAGCAGGATGAAATCCTCTGAGACAGAGCCTGACTGCAAACCCTGTAGAAGCATTTCAGACCACTTCCCCATGGGCATCTATGGGTCTAAGATTACCACATCTACTGTAAGTAATGTTCTTGAGAAATGCAGCTCCTGTGTTTATTACTCCCTCGTTGCCACCTCTGCCAGAGGAAATGGAAAACAGGAACTAAGTATTTCAGGGGTCGAAAACGGTTTTCCTGATTATTTCCACGCCTCCTCAACAAAATATAATTGGGGAAAAAAGGGAATGGTGACAGTCCTTTTTTTTTCTCTTAAAGAGAGAAAATTCTTGTGGAGCATCACCCTGGTCTGAAACATTTAAGAGCCGGCAGAAAGCCACAATTCATTTGGTAATCCCGTAAGTGTAACCAGGATTGTTCTCAGTCAATACCTTATCAATATCTGAAGCCTGATTCCTGCTCTCCTCAGCAGAGGAAACCTCCAAATTTAAAAGGGAGGGAATGGTCACATTTGCAAGCCCTAGCACTGGGAGCTGGAATCCATCAACTTTCGCAATGAGGAGGACACATGACAAACTGCCCATTGACTCCTGTAGACTACAAGCTCAAGCAGAAACAAAAAGTGCAAAGAAAGAACAACGGTACCTGAAAGCACAAAAGTATTCGGTATTCAGTACTCTGAATGTCATTACACAGGAGATATTACACCTCTAGTTTCAGCAATTTGCCCCAATCTGGTTCTGCCTGCAGCTCACAGGGTTTCAAACAGAAAGACACATATTGCCTCCACTTTTGTGGAAAAAAAAATGGAAATTATCACATAAATATCCCGATTAATAGTAAGGGTGATGGTACAGGTAAGTCAGAAAATGTGAGACTAAATTTATTAATATAACCCACTCGAACACTCAAGGTTTAAAGGTGTTAAGATTAATGAAACCTTGAAGAGAATCACACGCAAGAGAGGAGTTTATTCAAGAAGTTAGCTAAAAATTATAGAAATAGAACAGCTCACAGCTCTTCTCAAGCAGATTCCTGTGAGTAAATGAAGATTTTTGGTGCATTAAGCCTGTCGTTGGGAAAACCAACAAAGAAGGAGGAAAACATTAATTGTAGAGGTAGTACACTGAATTTCTTCACACTGGGTCCTTGCCTTACCATCCAATAACAGGCCCCCACTCCATTCCCTGTTCTTGTGCCCCAGCTTGCAAGGGACCAGAGAATGCCTCTTTCACCCAAGATAGCAAGACAAGTGGAACCATACGGTGGTGGTGGCCATTTTGAAAGGGAGCCGGCATTTTAGGGGCATACTGGAAACTAAAACAGTCTATTTCCCTAGGCCACCAGAGGAAGGTTCCATATATGTTTTGCTGCTGTACTTCTCTCTTAACATAGGAACCAATACGGTGTGAGAGCTTATAAAAATCTATGCAACTGGAAGAAGAATATAGCTGCCAGTAAAAGCATCCAACTCCAGCAGGCTCTTAAATTAAACTAAGTTCTCTGGGGGTTAGAGAGGGGAGGAGCTTTTTTATGTAAAAAAAATATAAGCTTATACATGCATTAATAACAAACATAGGGCCGGGTATTACCTGTATGCTGCCGTGGAGGAGTCCAGGAAACCATATTAACAGGTAATAATATAGCGTTTCCTATTCCTCCCCCGGCAGCATACACAATGGGTCATACCTCAGCACTTTATCATTGGGAGGGTTCAACAAAATAACATAAAGTAACAATATATCTATTAATGCATAGACATAAGTACATATATATATATTTTTTCATTTTATAACACCACAGCACTCAATACTCTTCTACCGAATCTAGCATCGGCTGAAGCAAATACATTAATTCTGTAATGCTTTGTGAATGTATGCGGGGAGGACCAACCCGCCGCTTTGCACAGTTCCTCAATGGAGGCTGATTCTCTCTCAGCCCACGATGTTGCCACCGACCTTGTGGAATGAGCCTTCAAAGACACTGGTGGTTCTAAGCTTCTCTCCTTATAGGCTTGTGAGATACAAGTCCTTATCCACCTAGCAATGGATGCCTTGGACGCAGGACCTCCTTTGTTCTTTCCCTCTATTAGAACTAGCAGTTGCTTCGATGTCCTGAATGACCTTGTGCGTTGCAGGTAAATATGTAAAGTCCTTACCATGTCAAGCGTATTTAATCTTTTCTCTTTTTCATTCTTAGGATCAGGACATAAAGATGGTAATACAATTTCCTGATTAATGTGGAATTGTGACACGACCTTAGGAACAAAAGCAGGATTCGTTCTCAGAACTACCTTACTTTGGAAGAAGTTTAAGAAAGGTTCTTCGCACCATAGAGCCTGTAATTCCGAAACTCTTCTAGCAGATGTTATTGCTATTAAGAATGCTGTCTTCCAGGTGACAAATTTGACATTCACTTCTTCCATTGGTTCAAAAGGTGCTCCTGTCAGAACATCCAGAACCAGATTGAGATCCCATGGTGCCAATGGGTTCTTAAAGACTGGCCTGATCTTAGATGCTGCCCTTATAAAGCGTGCTATAGATTTATCTTGTGCCAAGTCTCTGTCCATTACTGCACTGAGTGCTGATACCTGGACCTTTAAGGAGCTTGTAGCCAGACCTTTCTCTAGCCCTGTCTGGAGAAATTCTAATATATCTCCAATTGACGCTGTGTCTGGAAGGATCCCTTCCTTCCTACACCATAAGGTAAATGTCCTCCATATTCTATAGTAAGTATTGGATGTGGATCTTTTCCTGGCCTTGAGCAAAGTGTTGATGACCTTCATGGAGAAGCCCTTAGCTTTTAGTCTGCTGGTTTCAGCAGCCATGCCGCTAACTTCCAATGTTGCGGATTTGGATGTCTCACCTTGCCCTGCGTTAGCAGTGATGGTGAAACTGGCAGCTCCCAAGGCCTGTCGACTGCCAGTTGCAGTACCTTGGGGAACCAAGCTCTCCTCGGCCAATAGGGAAGTATCGCTATTACAGCTACTTTCTCCCTCTCTACCTTCTTCAGCAGTTGCGGAATCATTGGTAATGGTGGAAAAACATAAGCTAGGACAAAGTCCCATTGTGCCGTAATTGCATCCACTGCCAGAGCTAGTGGGTCTCTGTATCTTGAGATGAAGTTTTTTACCTATTAATATATCGTCCAGATAAGGAAAAAGGATGATCCCCTCTTGACGAAGCCTTGCAATTACTACTATTAGGACCTTTGTAAATGTCCGCGGTGATGTGGCCAGACCGAATGGTAGAGTCACGAACTGATAATGTTGACCGCATACCATGAAACGAAGGTACTTGTGATGTGGTTTGTAGATTGGAACGTGTAAATATGCGTCTTTTAAGTCTATAGACGTGAGGAACATGGCTTTCCTTAGATGAGGCAAGATTGATTTTATGGACTCCATCTTGAAGGGTTTCACTAATATGGATTCGTTCAACCTCCTGAGGTCCAGGATTGTCCTGAAACCCCCCGTGGCTTTGCGCACAATGAAAAATCTGGAATAAAAGCCCTGATATCTCTGAGCTTTGGGCACTTTCGCTATCACCTTCTGGGAAAGAAGATCCTCCAAACTGCTCACCAAGGCTCTTCTCTTCTCTGGGTTGACTGGTAACGCAGATGCCAGAAAATGGTGTCTTGGTGCCGTCCTTATAAATTCCAGCTTGTATCCTCTGAGTATGATGTCGTTTACCCACCTGTCTGAGGAGTTTTGAATCCATATCGATGAATACCTTAGCAGCCTGCTTCCTACTGTGCTGTTCCTCTCGTCCTGTTTGGCGTCATTGAGTGAATTGTTTAAAAGAGGTCCTTGTATCCTTCCCTCTTTGGCTACGAAAAAAGAACCTGTTATTCGAAGCTTGTCCTCTTCTGTAGCCTCTGCCGGGCCTATAGCTTCTGGCCTCTTTGAAATCTGAACCTTGCTGTCTGTACCTTCTGTTATCAAAAGCTTTCCTGACAGCTTTATCCTGAGGTAACCAAGCGGATTTCCCTCCAGAGGATTTGGTGATAATTTCATCCAGCCTGGTGCCAAACAGGTATTCACCCTGAAACGGAAGGGATAATAATTTGTTTTTAGACTGCACGTCCGCTTGCCATGGCCTGAGCCATAGGGCTCTCCTTGTCACAGCTGCTGTTGCTGCAGACCTGGCTGCAAATCTGACTGAATCCAGAGAGGCTTCGCACAAGAATTCAATAGCCAGCTGCATATCTTGTATGTTTTTTAGAAGTTCTGACCTTCTAACTCCATCTAACACATTTGCCTCTAATCCATTACACCATCCTCTTAGGATTCTGGCAGTCACTGCTGTTGCTGCCGCTGGTTTCAACGCTGCTCCTGCGATCGCATGTTGTTTTTTCAGGCCGACTTCCATCCTTTTATCCATGCTGTCCTTAAATGCTGCAGCATCCTCCAGGGGCAATGTTGTCTTCCTGGATAATCTAGCCACTGCCGCATCCACTTTAGGCGGCTCCTCCCAGAATTTGATGTCCTCTTGTTTAAATGGGTACATTTTTGTCATTCTGTTAGTGGCCGCTGCTCTCTTCTCTGGATGCTTCCATTCACTACTTACCATATCTTTAAGCACCCTTGACAATGGAAAATCCCTTGCCTTTTTTGTTCCTTCCTCAAACAATAAATCTTTCATCTGTATCTCCTCCTTTGATTCTTCAATTTTCAAAGATTTATGAATCAGCTTAAGTAAATTGTTTACCAAGTCTGGATTAAATGACGCTTCTGCTTGGCCCATCTGTTCATCTTCTGAGGTCTCTGCACCTGCTTCCTCAGCAACCTGCTCCTCTGCTTCAGATTCCTCAGAATTGTCACTAATGACCGCTCTTGGCCTTTTAAAGGATAACTTTTGCAAATCCTCCTTAGTCACAAACCTCTTGGACAGAGACTCCTCCAACATTTTCACTAAATTTGCCATTTGAGGTGAGGGCTGTTGTTTCTCAGCCAATACACATTCAGGACATAAAGATTCCTTACTTCCCTCAGTAAGAAGCTTGTCACATAAATTGCATCTAGAGCTGCTTGCTTTCTTGTGCTTGCTCTTTAACTCACGCCTCTCCTTACTTGTTTCAGACCTAAAACAAAAATAATACTAACTAACTAACTGACTAGGTACAGAAGCTAATATAACAGAAGAAAACACAGGTAGCGCTTACCCAGATTGCCTGGCCTGAGACCGTTTATCTTTATCCTCCATTTCTCCTGTTTGCCACCTGTTTGCTCAGCACACCGCTCTGTTGGCGCCAAATCCTTTTAAATCTTCAGCTGATGCGTGGCAATGACGTCAATCCGCCCGCTTTCATCTCGGATTAACCCGGGCTTCACCAAAATGGCCGCCGGAGCACTTCCCCTAGTGCCTGGCCATGGCAGCTAAGCTGCTGACGTCTCTTCCGCCCGCCCTCAGTGGAATCGGGCGCGGGCATCTGGCAGTGTTCCGCCTCACACTGCGGGCCGGTCTCCCCACCCTCCCTGGTCCTGACTGCCGGAGCACGGACCAGGGATGTACCGCAACGCGGCTTAAGGTAAGCGCTTAGAAAAAAATAATAAGACTAAGCTCCCTGCCTAGCCACTCTGCTTCTACCCTGGCTCAGAGCAGGAATAAAAAAAGACACAGGAAGGAGGGAGCGCAGCCATTTTATACCTCCGTGTCTTCTTTTTGGTCCTGCCCTGGCTCGGAAAGGGGACTTAACCCATTGTGTATGCTGCCGGGGGAGGAATAGGAAATGCAGGTAATGTGGAAATTAATCATAGATGATAGGTAGTAAACAAAAAGATACCGGGAATGCGAGTCCAAATGAGCCCACAGGAGTAATATGCAGGTGTAGTTAATAACCAGGGAGTATGTAAGAAAGTCCGTAAAAATTCCACAGATAAAGCAGCATGGCTGGTATAAAGAAGGGATCCAAGATAAATAAAGACAGTGAGAACCAGATAAAAGGACCACGGCTGAGAGGAGCAAACATCAAGTAGCACAGGAAACAGCTAACAGGAAAAAGTAACTGGAAACAATGACCCACACCTTGCTCTGGATTGATGGGATAGATAAAACCAGAGCACAGGTGTAGGTTAACAAGAACATTACACAAATTAGTCCCAGAGAGAGAGTGTTCAACAGCAGCCCCTAGCGGCAGCTAGTAGAAATGTCCAGAAAATTAAAATCAGCCCAGGACTGCCCCTAAAGGCATAACTAGAAATGGCAGTCATGGGTGTAACAATACTGCAAATGGATAGGAAAAACATTTTTTTTTTTCTTTCACACTGCAAAACTTTTCATCATTAATATCACTAAAGAATCTAGAGGGATACAGCATAAAGCATTAATATATAAAACGCAGGTCCTCTGCAGAGCATTTGGTGAAGCACCAACAAGTTCTCTGTGCAGAGTTTGGAACCTATGTAGCAACTAGGTGAAATTATAGTAATAGCGCTCCATGGCTTTTTTTTCTCCCAAAAAGTCTTTAGGATATAATGCATAAGAATAAGAGAGCAAATATCTGAATAGTTGCAATATCTCCTCATTATCTCCTCATTTTCCAATCGAGAAGTTTCTAACTACCTTTTCTTGTTAATTTGCCTGACAACTGCTAGTGAATTTAGAAAAGCGAGATTATCTTAAATATGTAAAGAAGTTGTGCCGTAATATTTGAAACACAACATTTTAAGTTAAGTAAGATGCACACAAAGGGGACATGATAAGAATGTTGCATTGATGTCAAGCAACCAATATAGCTGACACAGATTATTATTTTTTCCCCATGAAACAAAGTTTATATGTACATGTACATAAAAAAAAATCCGTTTAAGCACTGAAAATCCTACACTATGCTTCATTCTTTTTCTTACATTGAATTAAGATATGAGAAAAAAAATCACATATGAGATCCAATAAGGACAAGAAACATACTAAAGAATCATCCTCCTTTACATTACTGCAAGTGTTGGACTATAAAAAGGCACAGCACAATCATTGTACATCTCATGCAGTATAATAAATGTATAAGCAGATATTTCTTTCCAAAGAGGTCATTTACAGCGCATAGGTAAAGAAATGTAATGAGCAAAACAAGAGGAGAAACTACAGTATCCAACCACACTAGTAGAAAATTTGCTTTAGGAAAATCATATACCATAGTCAGTCCCCGGTTAGAAACTCTTTTTTCCGAAATAGGAACATCCGAAAGTTGCTTTTTGGATGTCCCTATTTCGAATAGTCCCCGCTTAAGAATTTTTTTTTAGAATGGGTGAGTATGCCGATTGGCATACTTCACCCATTCTCATTCGTAAATACCACCGCCGCCAATATCCCACAGCCGCTGCTACAGCCGGACCGCAGGGAAAGGTGAGTAACCTCTCCAGGGTGTGGGGTAGGGAGGGTTAGAATTAGGAAAAGGAGTGGGGGACTTATTTTTTTTTTTTTTTACTTACATTTTGGAGCACCGAAAGCTCATCAAGGCACATGTAATCGAAATCCCTGAAGAACTGCCCTATCGC
The DNA here is from genome assembly GCA_011038615.1 of Limnodynastes dumerilii. NCBI lineage: Eukaryota > Metazoa > Chordata > Amphibia > Anura > Limnodynastidae > Limnodynastes > Limnodynastes dumerilii. The sequence goes on along the minus strand of WWET01002854.1, from coordinate 176,616 downwards.
AATAGGGCCATTCTAAGCGGGGACCCACACCCATCATATACATATGTTGTGGTACTCTTGTGTAAATTTACAAGATTACTAAATTCCTGTAACAAATTGCTTGAAAGATAAAAGAACCACTAAACATTAAAGGAAAAATTACATCTGACAGCTATAAATGGATATCATACCTTTAGAAAAGCCTCTTTTTGTTCCAGATGTTTGCTGATCATGGGAGTGACATGATCAGTCTCTGAGTTTGGCCCAAGCTTGTCAGCTCCTCCGCACCAATCCTCCTCTCTCTTATACTCCTGCTCCAGGCTTTCCAAAACACTGCACACCTAAAAGAAAATATAATTTAAACTGCATTTAAAAGCACAAAATAAAGCTTGTAAATATTCTTGAAAGACTACCATGTAGCTTTTTAGCCTGATTTAGGAGACCACTGAAGCTCTCATTTTGCATAAGTTCTCATATTTGAAGTGCTACAAAGATCACCTCTTTGATCTTTGCATCACTTAAGTATTACTAATTCAAGTCTACCTCAATCCATTATTTTAATAAGTTTCTCTGTAAGAATGGAGGTATATATACACTTTTAAATCATTTATTTACTTAATAAATTGATTGAGCAGCTTCCATTCTGGTTTTATACTTTTAAATCAACAAGTAGTGCAAATTATTCTTTCCTGGGGTTTGTGTTGTTAAGTTATGTTATGATGTATCTAGTCTCTGCTGTCCCTCTCACAAAGAAAACAACAGTACATCCTGAGACCAAGTTGTAATCCAAGCAAAAGAGCAAATCACCACAGACATTCCATTTCTACTCTTCTGTTAAAGTAATTTAGGATGAAGCTAATTTAATAACATGAAAAATATAAATACTATGTAAAATGCAATTAATTAGATTTAATTACTGGTTTAGTGAGTAATTTTTAATAAAGGACTTAAGGAGTGCACCAGAGACAGATACCAGAGAGTATCTAGCTGTACACATCTGTAAGAACCGCCACATGTATAGTGAAAGCAGTTAAGACAAGTTCGGCTGTGAAACAAAGAAAATTGCAGAGATGCTCCCAGAATGTTAGCAGCAATGAGTTATTTCAAAGAACATATGTTCTTGATCTGGACAAACACTTAAGAACATTCTCCCCAAAAGAGACCCCTAGATGAATAAAACTGCAGGATTTTGATCAATAAGACCACCTATCCATGTAAAGGTTTATAAAAGTCACTGATTGCCTGATTTCAGGTCAGAGCATTCAGAATTGAAGCTTAGTAATCTTTTATACTTTTTCATTCTTTTGGTCTGAAAATTCAATATTTATTTTTCACTTTATACTTGATATGTTTCATTCATTCACCATTCATTCATGGAGAAGCAAGTTACCTTTATAAGAATCTGTCTATATAAAAGCCATTCTGCTCCTCACCGTTATACGCATGCACAGTAGCTACTGCGAACGCTCCAATGGTCAGGAGCAGAATTATAAAAAAAAAAAAAAAAAATTGTGGTATGAGGGTCTTCCACCCCGGCCCCAATATTGCGGCATCCTGTGTCCTCTTCACCCTCACCATGTTCTCCTGCAACCTGTGAGTGTCCCCAGACCCCAGTCTGACCCTACCTCGCCTCCATCCTTCCCCTCCTGTATAAAAATTATGTGTATGAGGCCAGGTGACGTGCGTGTAGGAGGGCCCAGGAGGGGGCGGGCGTGGGAGGAGGTGGGAGCCCTGACCCTGGCTGTGTCTGTCTTCCGTTTCGGTACCTGGATCGTCTGGGGGCCTGTGACTTTTTCACCCTCACCATACACTCCAGCAGCCTGTGAGTATCCCCGGACCCCAGCCTGAACCTACCTCACCTCCCTCCTCCCCCTCCTGTATATAAATGAAGTGTATGAGGCCGGGTGATGTGCAGTGGAGGCAGGCTTGGGAGGAGGCGGGAGCCCCGGCTCAGGCTATGTCTGTCTTCCACCATCCTGTCACCCTCCCCCCACCTCATCCTCCTGTCACCTTGCCAGGCCCCCCTCCTCCCACCTGGTGCTGTACCACTGTCCTCTGTCATGTACCCCCATTCTGTAATGTACCCCCATTCTCTGTCATGTAGTTGGTGGTGTACCCCCATTCTCTGAGGGCTGGAGGCACATGATGGGGGATACAGGGGGTGGTGCAGAGGCAATGTGAATAGGCTGAAGGAACAAGATTGGGATATTGGGGGTCTTGCAGAAGACACATGATGGGGAATACTGGGGAGGCTGGAGAGACATGATGGGGATACTGGAAGGCTGGAGAGCCATGATGGGGGTTATTTTTTTTTGTACTTGTGACCAAGTGCTTCCAAAAAAAAATTAGCATTATTGCAAAAAACAAGTTAATCTTCAAGTGAAAAGTCCTTTAAGCTCCTATGCCAATGTTTGCTTATGGAGAAGATCCCAGGCTTTAAAGTTTGGAGCCCAAATGCTCTGAACATGTGGCGCTATACAAATGACGATAAATTTAATGATTATAATATTTGGTTAAAAAGACTAGTTGCTGGATATGTAAAGGATTCTATCTTATTTCTGCAGATGCTATTGAAACAGCTAAATAATGCGAAAAAAATAAATAAATTGAGTTTGCTTTGAGTGTGTAATTCTTTTGTTTTCAAAGATGGCGAGTGTCATGCACCTGTATCAGGTTACATTGGGATTTCTTTCAAACATATAAAAAAAAAAAAATTAAAAAAAATTATATATAAATAAATATAAAAATATAGATAAATATATATATATATATATAAAAATATATAT
>WWET01002854.1:158586-170470 GCA_011038615.1 Limnodynastes dumerilii | reverse complement strand
GGTAGGTCTTGTTAGCAGGTGGAAATATTATTAACTCTGTTTTTGAAAGATTAAGTTTAAGTTGACGAGAGGACATCCAGGATGAGATGGCGGAAAGACATTCAGTGACCCGAGTCAGCACGGTTGGGGATAGTTCAGGGGTGGATAGATAGATTTGTGTATCATCTGCATAGAGATGATATTGGAAACCGAATGACTTTATTAGCTGTCCAAGGGAAGAGGTGTAGATAGAGAAGAGCAAGGGACCCAGGACTGAGCCTTGAGGTACCCCCACAGAAAGTGGAAGGGCAGAAGATGTGGACCCAGAAAAGCAGACACTAAAAGAGCGATTGGAGAGGTAGGATGTGATCCAGGAAAGAGCTATGTCCTGAATACCTATTGATTGTAACATTTGTAAGAGAAGAGAGTGGTCAACAGTGTCAAAAGCAGCAGAAAGATCGAGGAGAATTAGGAGAGAGTAGTGGCCTTTGGATTTAGCAGTAGCCAATATATTTTATTTTTAATTGTCATATTGTTACTGTCTGCTACATTTATTTAATTGTTTTATTGGTGTTCTTAGTACTATTAAATTATTGTTATTCATACTTACCTCCATATCTGCGCTCTTTTGCTCTTTGTTTATATATTGATGCCTGACAGCTGACTCCATTACCCCGATGGGTCTCCTCTTGTTTTTATACATGCTGATGTCTTTTGTATACCCCATGTTGGAACCTTATGTTGTCTTGTCTAATCAAATACTGTGAACTATTGCACATGGTGCCATTTTTGAAAATAAATTGAGATATTTTTTGGCATAATTTATGTTTTTGGAGTGCTGGCTTTCCATAGCAATTAGTCCTCTTGCATCTGCCATTGCACCCACTCTTTGCACTGCATGAAAGTGTGCCTGTCACAATCCTGGCTTTTGTCTGTGATTGCTAATTCACATATAACAAAAAAAGGATTTTATCATTCCTATTGAAAAAAGTTCAACATATCATTTTATTAATGGTTCTTATATCCCAATATACCTGCTCTGAAGTTTTATAAAAGGCTACTGATGCATTCACAAGTTTTAGGCGGTCTTCCATTTTCAGCATCAACTGTTGCCAGTGGGAAGCAACTTTCTCAGCACAATCTCTTATCATATCCATATCATAATGATTGGCTTGGAGCATAGCCTCTGCCTTTTGTTGCACCTGCAGGGCACTCTGATGTGTTTTCTGCAAAAAAAACAAAAAAAAAAGTCAGTAATACAAAAAGAAACATTGGTCAAATTTAAAGCTCAGCTTTAACCCACAATACAAGAGATGAATAGGTAGGAGGAGAAGGGAGGATGTGGCTCCAATCGCAACAATGCGAGATAAAAGCGTGAGGAACTTAGGTGGGGGTGTTGCTGGTTACTATTGGGAGACAAAGTGTGGGGCACAACAGCGTATGGGGACTTTTCAATCACAGTTACAAATTACACAAGTCATTAAAGTACTATTGGGGCAGCACGGTGGCTTAGTGTTGTGGACATGAGTTCCATTTCCTGACTAGACCTTATCTATGTGACGGGTTATTTTCTCCCCGTGTCTGTGTGGGTTTCCTCTGGGTGCTCCAGTTTCTTCACACACGCCAAAGACATGCTGGTAGGTTAATTGTCTGCTGAATAAATTAACCCTAGTGTGTGTGTGTGTGTGTGTGTGTGTGTGTGTGTGTTAGAGACCACTGTATGTAGCTCCAATGGGGAAGGGACTGTGATGTGAATGTGAAATATTCTTTGTAAAGCACTACGTAATCTGATAGCACTATATAAAAACCTGTTAATAAATAATACTATGTATTTAATAACTAAAGACCTAATTCACAGTTAAGGAGATAAGGAACGGATTTACAATTATACGCACCTAAGTTGCAAGACTTAACATGCCCTCCTTTTTGTTCTTTTTAACTGACTTAAGAAGGCCATAGGCAATCTTATCATACTGTGCAGATGTCTCTTCTTAAGAAGCAAAAATACACATGTACTTGGTAAACACTACAGCTTGGCCACACACTACATTGATTCTCTTTTCCAGCAAGAGGTGGCAGAAAAACGGGATGATTTTTTCCCTAGGAAATATCAGCACCACACAGTGTTGCTGCTGGGAGGAATAGTCTGGAAGAGGAGGGATGTAACTAATGAGGTTGACAGAAGGAATGTGCCTTCTGAGGGAGAAAGTACACAGCGCTACAAAACACCAGGTACTTTAAAAAATATATAGCTAGGACTGTTATGCAACTTTTACATTTTATATCCAGGAATGTATATAGATCTAGACAGTTACAGCCTGATATCATGTCTGGCTCTACATGCAGGGTTTGTGATTCCTTGGTTAATAGATGGCAGAGAGATATTCCTGAAGTAGTGGGTTCAGAAACTTTGCTCTCTCATTTTGATACCACTATGAAAATATTGAAATCAGCGCGATTACAAGTAGTACATGTTAAAACTATTAATAGAGCATGTCTCGCAAAATTGTAAAAGATTTATGGATTCAGATGAGACTGGTATGTGTCTTAAGTGTAAGGCCACCTTCTTTCACAGTATGTGGGAATGTCGGAAAATTAAAAAATTTTGGAACAAAATAGCAAAATTTATTAGCCTTATTATAAATGTACATATTTAGAGAGATCCTCTTGCCATCCTTTATGCTAATTTTGTAATTTGGGACCTGGGAGATCGAAAACATCAGTGTTTAAAATTACTTACCATTATAGTGACGGTAGCGAAAAGCTTAATCCTCTTCAATTGGATACAGAGCTCATCGCCTACGCTGGGTGCAGTTAAATTGGCTTTACTACGATTTTTGTACTTTGATAGAAAAGCGACCCTCCAGATGTGGAAATTGGAGGAGAGCAATTTCATCTTAAATTGGGGCTGTATATTGACCACTTAGATACAGATACACGGACCCATGTCTATAAAATGTTCGAAAACACTACTTGGTATTTATATAAACAACTTGAACCGCAAGGAAACAATCTCGATTAAATAAAACGCTTATACAAAGCTAGAGTATAGAATGAGACCTGGATGGATGAGAGCCAAGGTTTATTATGTTTTATTTTGTTTTGCATAATAACATTATGTTTGTATGTTTATGAGGAGCATCTTCAAAGACTTGCACTGCAATATCACAGTGACAAAGCTTATTGCGAATGTAACAATACATATACTGTTTACAATTGTTAAAGCAGGGCTTAGACCTACTGGTTGCGCCCGACACTCTGATATGTATAATGTTAAGTGCAAAAATAGTTTTTCTATTCTTGATATGCTCAAACACTGTCTATTATGAAAAAATAAAATAAAAATTGCTTTGCAAAAAAAATAAATAAAAAAAAAAATGTAGCTAGGGTCCAATTATCAGTCAAGAATTTTGAACTATAAGATAATTGGACAAAAGCATCTTTTGCCCGTTTTACCTGCAATTTAAAAAAAAATTCTTGCTCATACACTAGAGCGATTTTTGTTCCCATTCACATGCAATCATGATTGAGATGCAATCGCTCTTACAATTTTATTGAAGATTGAGTCATAATGAGCATGCCAATTCAGGTGTACAAAATACGACAATTTACCAACAAATCATCTCTCCTACACAGCTGCTGAAACTATTTTGACTCCATACATATTGTACTGAAATTTACCTACACTAGCACAGAAGATGGTCATTCCTGCATACACACTACCCATATTTGTCTAGAAGAATGAACAGCGCTAGAGTAGATGGTCAACACAAATATAGAACAAAGGATCGCTAGCTAAAAAAGGTGCAATATCCCTTTAAATATATAAACCATAAACCACAATATAGCCGCACTCTCTCTAAAATACAGTTCAATACAATACAATGGCGATTATAAGAATAAATTTAGCAAAAAAATGTATTTAAAAATAGTAATTATGATGTAAAACAAATAATGCACACAACAATATATTTCAAGTGATAGTTGTAAACACCCTAGATGTGACAATCGGATCTTAGGCATCAATTAAATGTATTAGCATCCACATCGGTTTTTTACACTGAAAAAAATCAATAATAGTTGTCTTCTCGCCGCACGGCTTAGGCTGGCATCCTATAATCGAAATTAGTTCCAAGTGAAATTGTGTGGTAGAGTGTTGAATAAATAAATGGTTTCTGATAAACCCACAATGGATCCTACGGGAGCCAATGTATCCCTTCAAGGATTTGGTTTGCGCAATGAATTGATATGTTTGGCAAGTTGACCCTTCAGTCAGGAGCAGGCAATGCTTGTATATACATATATTTCCAAAAGATATTTGGTATTAAAAAGAAGTTGTTCACAATAAATAGAAAAAACTATAAACAGACAGTATCTCCCACTTGGGTTCAGACAGCCTTGTGAGCTATGTGCAATTGATGCTGTTACAATGTTTGTGAGCAAAGGTTATAATATGAACAATGTCAATGAGCCCATGTAACTCCAATGAAGGAGGCGCAATAAGTACTCACTGTCCCGGACACAGCGTAGAGTGATGGGGGATCCAAGCAGCAGCGTAACTGGAATAAAAAACACAACGGGCATCCCCGAGTGTACAATCACAGGATCCGGCTTGGTGATTAACGCTGTAATCGTAGTAACTTCAGCAGAAGCACAGAGAGGAACTGGGATGAAACACTTGCAATAAACTTTAAAAAGACAAAACTCTGCAACGCGTTTCATCCCCACTTCCATGACTCTATCAAGCATAATAGATGAGTTCAAGAGCGCCCTTTTTTTTTTTTTTTTTTAAGACCGCCCCTTGTTTTGTTTTCAGGTGTTAACCAGCGACTGACCATCTTTTATCATTAAAATAGTACTTATTTATATGCTGTCCTCCATAAAGAAACAGCTTTTAAAAAGTTCATTTTAGGGAATGTATATAAATTCTCCATTGGCGTTTATACTGTATATATTTATGATCCGTTTTTACAAACATTTGGTACTATTTAAAGATATAAATTACCTAGCTATGTTATAATAGATTAACACATCTGAAGGATAGAATACAAATTATATATAAAATGTATGCAATTTTCTCAGACTCAAAATCGCCATAGAAGTAAACACTAAAACATAGAACATAAAGCATAAAACATAAAAATGAAGAATGTATAAATATGAATAAATACAAAAGTATCTTTTTCACATTAACAAATTTAAACAGTGAAAAATGGCTATTTCTAATTTGGGTTCTAAAATGCCTGTATGCATATGTTTTAATGTGTCCAATGCAGATGGTAAAGCAAGCATATAGGAGGTTTATAAGAAAAAAGCCTCTCTAACAAATTTTTGTTATTTGGTTCACAATAATATGCCCAGGCACATAAGAAAATTTCTAAAAAGGGGGACCCAACAAACCCATATGGGAATCCTAACTATAATTAATGGAGGGCTAGTGAATAACCCTTCCTATATGAAAAAATACACATGTACACACATATGCACACACCCACATATAAACACATATGCACATTCAGAAGGGGCTGCAACATAATAAAATTTGTATGAATAATAGACAACCAGAATCATCCATTTTCCAGGATTAAAGGCACAGGCCATATCTGTACACATATTGTTGTTTATCAGAAACCATTTATTTATTCAATACTGTACCACACAATATCACTTGGAACTAATTTCAATTATAGGATTCCAGCCTAAGCCGTGCGGCGAGGACACAACTATTATTGATTTTTTCAGTGTAAAAAACCGATGTGGATGCTAATACATTTATTTGATTACATTTAATTGATGCCTAAGACCCGATTGGCACATCTAGGGTGTTTACAACTATCACTTGTAATATATTGTTCTGTGCATTATTTATTTATGTAGTTTTACTTGATGGTTCACATCATAATTACTATTATTAAATAAATCTTTTTGCTAGGTGTATTCTTATAATCGCCTTTGTATTGTATTGTATTGTGCTGTGTTATAGAGAACGCGGCTATATTGTGGTTTATGACCCATATTTGTCCGACAACAGTGATCATGATTTTTAGGATGTTCAGAAACAGGCAACTGAAATGTCAGCAATTAGAAAAAGAATACAACGTTCTCCCTATGAATCTGGAGCAAAAAAATTCAAACTACTTAAAATGTATTTATTCTATTATAGGATGTATGCCAGGTAAAACCAAACTACAGAAAACATTACTTAAAAGTATAATTTCACTTTAACATTAAAATCTAAGATATTTACTTCAATATAATAAAATTGTACTGGGACACAGGACAATAAGTATATTTTAGCAAAAGATGACCAATATCAGTCCAGCCATATATCATGTCACATGTTTATTGTTTACAACACAGGTTTAGGTGTGCTTAAATTAATGCAATATATTGGGTGGGATTTCCAATTAGCACAATACACCAATTCCATTACAACTGTCAAGAAGCCAGCTGTTGACAGAAATTTTTTTTTACGTATACTAGAATATAAATAACATTTGGGCATTCGAGACCTGAAACAAAGCTTACCTCTATTGCATGTTGAAATTGCTCATGTTCCCTTTGAAGCTGCTCTGCCTCCTGCAGAGAACTGGCTGTTATGAGACCAGCATTTAGCATAGATTCCCCATTCCTGATCCATCCCAGCACCTCAAAAGACAGATATTTACGAAAGGGAACATTAATAGTAATTTGAGTTACAAGCACAAACAAATGTCAAAACAAAAACAAAATTTAAAAGTGAACACAAAATACAATCTAAACAATTTATACCATTAACATTATGTCAAATTACACATTATTGTATCTAAATATAACTTTAAATGCAAGATAATCCATAACATGGCATAGAGTCCAACATGGCTAATAGGATATCACCATGCATACTGCCCAACAACAAGACAAAGCACTGAAATAGGATTGGTGTAATCACGCTTAGAAGGGCATACATGATAACTAAGTATTATTTCTAGTGTTCTATGCAAAGGGAGACACAAAACACTTTAAACAAAGTAGATGGATGGCTAATTTAATTACTCCTTATTAGAAAAGCAACAAATCCATTGTTTGTTCTGTTACTTCAATCAACAGATATACAACTTTACAACTACTTTACAAGTGTTGGTGTCAGTATTCGGCAAACATGGCAAATCTGTAACATTTAGGATGAACATACCCAACAGGGTGAAGCCATGCCTTCTCCTTTAAATACCATGTAGCAAAATTACATAATTTGGCTGAGTATTATTTTAACCGTACAGTTGCTGTAGTCTCAGCGACACACCATTTTTCCCTGCTTGCTGCTCAAGCAGATCCTAGTTAGGCCACCAAAATTCTGCTCTCATAGAAAGCTGGATGACAACAATCATGGTTGTTACTAAACAGCCAGGTTGCTTTTTAAACAGCAAAGCCTTACACCTAAGTTTGAGACCAATCAGAGCAGGGAGACTCAGTGCGTGTAAGTTTTGAAAATACTACACTATGATGCTATTTTAATTTTTTTTGTGTTTTTCCTCCATATGTGTTAAGTATATAATCTTCAAGATTAATTATTATTAAGAACACTGCTGAATTATATTTTGGTGTTTGGACTTGGAATGTGACCTATGTCATGGTTACAAAACAGAAGCACTAAAAGTAAAAGCAATTGAAAATTTAAAGACTACTGTGAGAGGTAGTAGCAGGCTTAAAAAAACTCGACCAGAGAGAGTCATTCTGGATTCTCAATTTGGATTCCCTAGCTCCCAAATGGTTAAATGATGAATTTAAACTAATTCCATTACTATTATTGGACCAAATTCAGATTTAATAACGTCAGGTGATTTACGCACGCAAGGTGCGTAAATCATCTGACTTAACTAGAGGGCGCATGCAACAATCGGACGGAACATGGGCTGTGCTTTCCTTCCTCCCGCTAAAGCGGGCGGGGAAGCATGTAAAGTGTACAGTGTGGTAGGGGGCTCCCACACTGTAGCGGATCAGTGGTCGTACGGACTGCTGATCGCTGCAGTTAAGGCAGGCTTATGACAGTGTAAGCTGCCATAAAGCCCGCAGGCGAGAGGGGAGTGACAGGGAGTGTGCACTCCCCTCTCGCTCGCGTAATTACAGGCACCCGCACGCACGGAAAGCGTGCAGGAGTCTGAATACGGTCCATTACTATCATTATTATTAACGCTTATTTATATAGCACCACAAATTGTCCCTACTGGAACTAGAGTGCATCCGGAAAGTATTCACGCGATACTTTTTCCACATTTTGTTATGTTACAGCCTTATACAAAAATGGAATAAAATAATTTTTTTCCTCAAAGTTCTACACATAGTAATGCAGAATGACAACATGAAAGTTTTAGCATATTTATAAAAAAATCATAAACTAAGAAATCACATGTACATAGGTATTCACAGCCTTTGCCTTGAAGCTCAAAATTGAGCTCAGATGCATCCTGTTACCACTGATCATCCTTTAGATGTTCCTACAGCTTAATTGGAGTCCACCTGTGGTAAATTCTGTTGATTAGACATGATTAGGAAAAGGCACACACCTTTCTTTATAAGGTCCCACACTTGACAGTGAATGTCAGACCACAAACCAAGCATGAAGTCAAAGTTAGACCTCCGAGACAGGATTGTCTCAAGGCACAAATCTGGGGAATGGTACATAAAAATTTCTTCTGCTTTGAAGGTCCCAATGAGCACAGTGGCCTCTATCATCCGTAAATGTAAGAAGTTCGGAACAACCAGGACTCTTCCTAGTGCTGGCTTGCCGTCTAAACTGAGCGATAGGGGAAGAAGGGCCCTAGTCAGGGAGGTGATCAAGAATCTAATGGTCACTCTGTAAGAGCTACAGCACTCTTCTGTGGAGAGAGAAGAACCTTCCGGAAAGACAACCATCTCTGAAGCAATCCACCAATCAGGCCTGTATGGTGGAGTGGCCAGAGAGAAGCCACTCCTTAGTAAATAGTTGTGCAAAGCAGTAGGAGTGCTAGCAGCCAATTGGTGCAAAATGTAATTTAATAAATAAAGGCTCTTCAGCTGCTTCAAAGATGGGGTGGGTCCTCAAAAAATAAATATAGAAAAAAAATAAAAAGTTTGAAGCGCTTCTAGAGTCTAAGTTTGATTAAGACACAATATATAGAAACAACAATGATAATACATATATAAAAATAAAATGATCAATAATAAACAAAAAAAATCTCTGCATTTGTCTAGTTGTATTTTCAGCTGTTGATCAGGTAGCTTGAAAAGATGATTACAGTGAAGTTATATTGAGTGCAGCTATGTACTGAGCTTGTATTAAAAAGCTGGAACTGGGGGGCGTGGCATGGCTGGTGCCGAGTCTGGACGCATTTCCCGAGAGCTCTACCCCTTTTTGCCTGCTCCCACCGCTTACCTGCACTCACCACAAAGTCCACGGACTTGTCAGCCCTGCTCTGGTGTCCACAACCTGCCCGCCCGCACAAGGGTCCGCTCCCGTCCGCGGCTTCCCAGGCCCATCAGCCTCCATCTGCTCCGCCGGGGGGTCACGGGGCGTGCGCTGTCTGCCGGCATCCTAGCCAGGGCTCTGGCTGGGGGCTCTATCCTGCGTGGGACCTGGATCTTCTCCCCCCCAAACACCGGCAGGTGCTGAACACTGGTGTTTGCGGCCCACGCTGGAAGGAGCGCGCCACATCTTGGAACTCTGTGCGGAGGTCTCCCTTCCAGAGGCATCCCCACTCCTCAGGCATAGCCAGTGAGGAAGTTAGCAGGGGTCTAGTACAGCCTTGGCTTGGGCTGGAGCCGTCATCTCTGCTGCCTGGGATCCAGCTACTTCCTGTACATTACTGAGGCCAGGTACCTCCTCCCCTGCCCTCATAGCGCTGCAGAGGTGCCCCCAAGCTCTCCGACTATCCCTATCCCCTGGGTCCAGTATCCCCACTCAGAATCAGTGCCCACTCCTTGGGACACTTGAGGGTCACAAGCTCTGTGTAACAACTCCCTCACAATAATCTCACACGGATTTCTGCACCAGCTGTAATACGGGCCAGACACTTTTCTGATCCTCAATTGCCACCTTGTGGCTACAGGCGGAACTACATCTTCTGTATTAACATCTCAAAGCCCTTACTATCCTACACTGGACTGTGTGATCTCTAAAATGCCCCGCTACGGCTGTCTTTATGTAAAGTGTTTGCAATGTTGAACTGGGGAAATGACCTGTCCCTGACCCGACCCCCTTACCAGAAACCGGGCGAGCCTACTCTTCCCCGCAGCATTCTTCTCCGTCCTAACTAAATTATGTATCGCAACAAAAAGCCCAAGGACAAAGGCCTGCCTCACTTTTTCTCAGGAACCCCATCTGCTTGCAAGACCTCAGGAGCGTCCCCAACTGCCAGCCTTGCTGAGTCAGAAGCAGACTCAGAGGATCTTTCGCCAATCACTAGAGCGGACTTTCTAACCTTGATCTCTGAAAGGAAGGAACTTCGCTCTTCGATACACGCGGATGTACAAGAGGCCCTGCATTCCCTAAGATCAGATGTAGACTCTTTAGGCTCACGCACGGACCATGTGGAGTGTAGTCTCCCACCTCCAACAAGAACTCGCCAACCTTAAAAAGTGTCACGAGGACTTAGATAATAGAGGGCGGCGAAATAACCTCCGTATTCGTGGAGTCCCAGAGTCGGTTGAGCAAACTCACCTCCCGCTCTATCTGAAGAAACTTTTCACGCAACTGGCCCCGGACGTCCCTGAAGATCTCCTCCTGCTGGATAGGGCCCACAGAGCCCTTAGACCCCGCACAACGGAACAGAATTCTCCAAGGGACGTCATTTTGCGTCTCCACTATTTTTCAACCAAGGAGGCGGTAAAGGCTGGAGCTCGGAAGACCCAGCCCTTGCATTATGAGGGCACCCCAATCCAGATTTTCCAGGATCTCTCGCCAACTACCCTCGCTAGACGGTGCGACTTCAAGCCCATAACCTCTCTACTTACAACTCATCAAGTTCGATATAGGTGGGGATTCCCATTCCGCCTCTTAGTCTGGCATCAGGACAGATTCCTCAGCGCTACATCACTACCAGAGGGTCGGGATCTTCTTCGCCGGATGGGCCTAGTCCCTGACTCGCCTCAGCTCACAAACCGCCGCGGCTGACCCAGGCCCAACCGCTCAAACTCCCAGGAAGGTGCCTCCACGCGAATGGATGTCTGTTTCTGGACGTGCCAGACCGGGACCACCGGACTGATCCCTACATGGCCCTCTTTCTTCCTCTGGCTCTTTTCCCATCGGTTGTGGAATGGGACCTCGTCATCCGGCTTTTTTACTCCTCTCGCGGATTACAAATTCCTTCCAGATACTTGCGTAGCTGTTCCTGGGACTCACTCTACACACTTGTTTGGCCCCATGGAATACAAATTGTTTGAACAAATCCTTCCTGTTAGTCCCCTTTATCAGCGAACTTTATCTGGCCGTGATCCCTGAAAACGGTCGCTACTCTGCGTTTCCTCAGGACTTTGGAGTTATGTTGGGACTCCCTTCTGCTTGTGTCTCTTGCCAAGGATGTCGTGAGTCGCTGAAGCTGTTTCTGTGTTTATCTGTTACGTTTACTGTAGTATTTGTTGTATCTTCATATGCCTCTCTCTCTCTCTCAACCTATGGTTAAATTTCAAGATCTCTTTAATTAGAATAATCCTCTCTTGCTGCTACAATGTTGTGGACGGATAGCTGTCCTGTTTAATTGCCAACTTTCTATATTGTGGATATTGTATCTCCTGATGTACTGGTTAGGTTACTTTGTTTCTTGTAGCAGTAGACTGTTATAACTGTACACTTGGGTTGCAATCTCTATCCCCTATCACTCTAACTTGTGCCCCTCCCTCCTCTGAGATGGGCTCGTCCGGATCCCCCCCCTCTCCTTAACCCCTGACAGGC
>WWET01002854.1:130945-151580 GCA_011038615.1 Limnodynastes dumerilii | reverse complement strand
TCTTTTTTTCCTTAGAAAATAGCACATGGCAGCCCAGCTGTAGTCTGCCAAAATGCACCTGAAGGACTCTCAGCCCATGAGAAACAAAATTCTCTGTTCTGATGAGACAAAGATTGAACTCTTTGGCGTGAATGCCAGACGTAATGTTTGGAGGAAACCAGGCACTGCTCATCACCAGGTCAATACCATCCCTACAGTGAAGCATGGTGGTGGCAGAGTCATGCTGTGGGGATGTGTTTCAGCAGCAGGAACTGGGAGACTAGTCAGGATAGAGGGAAAGATGAATGCAGCAATGTACAGAGACATCCTAGATGAAAACCTGCTCAAGAGCGCTCTTGACCTCAGACTGGGGCGACGGTTCATCTTTCAGCAGGACAACAACCCTAAGCATACAACCAAGATATCAAAGGAGTGGCTTCAGGACAACTCTTTGAATGTCCTTGAGTGGCCCAGTCAGAGCCCAGACCTGAATCCAATTGAACATCTCTGGAGAGATCTGAAAATGGCTGTGCACAGACGCTTCCCATCTAACCTGATGGAGCTGCAAAGAGGAATGAGCGAAACTGGCTGTAATTGCTGCCAAAGGTGCAGCAAAGTATTGAGCAAAGGCTTTGAATACTTACATACATGCGATTTCTTTGTTTTTCGCTTTTTAATAACTTTGCAAAAATCTCTAAAAAACGTTTTAACGATTTTTAGTATGGCTTACATAAATGTGTTTTCTCTTTTTGATTATTATGTAGTGTTCGATTACTTATAGTATGCTTGTTTATCTGTATGTTCTGTGAAAGGTAACAATCATATTAGAGATCAGGTCTCTGTAAGACATCAGGTCAAGTATCACCAAGCATTTATTACAGGAGAATAAATAGGCAATTACACTATCCTCCTGTAATAACTGATTGGTGGTACTTGACCTAATTAGTTGGTCACTAGTATACGCCAATTAAAGGTTGAAAACCTGTGCTCTAGACTCTTATTCTTGTTACTTGTGTTTGTTCGTCCCTGTGATCCTTCCTAATTTTGACATACCCATTTATGAGTATTTTTATCCTGGTATCTGTACTTACTTCCCTGTATACCAGCACCACTGTACCAGTCCTGTTACCTCTTCTAGCTCTTTCCAAGAATCTGTTGTCTATCTTTCTGGAAACAACTTGTTCATAGTGTTTAGTTGTGTTTTGTAATGCCCAGTCTACTCCTAGTCCTGAAATTGTCTATCCCCTTTCCTGTCTGTCTGGTACTGGTAATGTCTACACTGGGTCTCAGTGGTTATTTGTCTCATACCCCTTTCACATCACACGCAAATACCCAGGGTTTTTGCCGCTGGACCCGGGTTGAGTCAGAAGTCAGTGTGAAAGGTGAGACATGGGGTTTTTCAACTCAGGTCTAACCTAAAGAAACATGAATGGAGGAATTTGTTTACTATTGTTCTGGCAATAGTAATTAAATCCCTACCTGGAAGGTTAACAAAAATAAAAAGTGTGAATATGCTCCGTGTGTTTAAGACTCTTGCCAAGGTGACAGAAGGGTAAGGGTTAGCGTCTGTTGCAAAAAAGATAAAAAGGTTAACGTTTTTTTTCAATAAATTTGGTTGCAGGCCAGGCTCCGGTGCTATTCTCCTGCCCGAATTAGCCCATCAGCTATGAGCCATGCTCTGTCATTCACCCAACCATCCTGCAGGGGAATCATCCAGACACCCACAATGTAGTTATGCATTTTCAATTACTGAAGATTAGGCCAGGTGGTGGCAGTGTCAACTTCCTAAAGCAAAGTAGAAGTATTTTGTACACATGCATGTGAAATTAAAGACAGATTGGCAGAATAAGCAGAATAAGCTTAATTTTGTCACAACAAGCCCATTATAATGCCCAAGGTATATATTAATATTTATTACCACCAGCTGATTTTTTGTATTCTGCGAATGTTTTGTTTTTTTTTGTTGTTTTTTTTTTTATTGCACCAATGCAGTACTAAAAAGCAAGCATAAAATGTCACATTTGCAACTTACATTTCTAAATGAGCATTTTCTAATAAGAAAGAGCTGAAAGTAAATACAGTGTTTGGAACAAATACACTACTTTCCCTAAATGTAATGTGTACATAACTACTTGCGTAGAAACTGTGCTAGAAATATGTGTGTCACCTGCAACAAACAAAAAGGCTCATCTATCCTAGTAGACAGCAAATACAATTACTAATGAAAAGATGCATGGAAAAAACAGATCTTGAAACCGATACTTTATAGTCTACTGGTTTTAAAATGAAAATCATGTACCTTCTGAACTAATTTCTGTATTATTGCCCTTTCATGTTATACCTGTTTAACTTCAGCTTGAAGATGGCGAAGCTGGACACACTGTTCTAGGCGTTTTCGATGCTGCTCAGCAGAAAGATCCAAATCCTGTTGTTTTTCATGAAGAAATTCAAGCAAATCTTGCACTCTGGTTGACATATCCACATCTCTGTCACAGAGAAGATCAACTCCTAAACAAGCAATATAATGTAGTAAGATAGAGGTAATAGTGTCCCTGTTCAATTTGTGAAATAAAAAATTGCCAGCTATTACAGATCAAATGCCAAGCAAATTCAAATAATGCAACACAACATCCACCAAGTATCTGTAATATTAACTGATACACATTCCAATTACAGGCACAATGACACACACATTTAGTGTTAGGGTTTAATGGATTTAAAAGTTTGTATCTGGACAAACCATGTCGCAAAGCAAGTGGTACAAATTTTACACTAATAAGCAATAGTCTTAAGAGAACATTTCTACAAGTTTATGAGAAATGAGGAAGAAGTTGACTAGGGATAATATAATAAACATATTACATTGCACTAAGATGTACTACATAAACAGAATACAGAGCAGTCAGGGCAGCGTGCTAGGGAAAAGATTCAAAATTTAGACATGAAGTAACATTTAGCTTTTGAATCACAGAGGTGTGTGGTAGTGATATTATTTTACTGAAAACAACCCAACAAGAAAGCAACAATTTGTATTAACTATATGAATCTGCTGCATCATCAAAAGAAAAGAAACGTTTATATTTGGTCATCCAATCACTTGTTATACGGAGAGAACTACCCAAACCCTGTTAAGGCAATCAAAGAGGATTTTCTTTCTTGTAAACCCTTACTTATATCATGGATGGCAGGATCATGGCGATCAAACTTGCCTACTTTGCCTAATTGCTCTACTTTTTACAGCCCCTGCGGGTGGGGTGAACCATATTGCACACCTTAGTCAAGTGGTGGAGTCCTGTTCACCAATTCCCTGAATCCCTTTTCAGGGCAGATATAAAGACATCATATCTCCATTTCCGTTGTCTTTCCACTTTATGGGGTCCCCCTAAGCACAATTTGTTCCCTCTTGCAGAATGGCTTCAGACCACAAAATTTGCCATTGCTCTAGGTAAAAGAAATCAAATCTACCTTCCTCTATATTCTGCAGCTCTTGGACAATCTAAAATTCTCAGCAGGCATCTAGCTAACTTACTCCCTTCTCCCTAGGTATTTTCCTTGCAAAATACCAGCTAGTTAGACACTCACCCCTCTCACTAGGGAACCTGAGAACTGGATCTAACCAACAACTCCAACTCAGACATTTGAATCCATGTGTCTCTCTGCTCCATTGCATCATGGTCCATTGTGTCAAGGTTTGAACTCTTCTCTATATGAGATTCTATTGAATGCCAGATGTAAGAGCCAGGCATGAGAGATTGGGAGAGGGACCTGGTACTCCATTCAGAGGAGGATTATTGGGGGGAAAAAAAAAAAAAAAAAGAAGAAGAAAGAAGAAAGAATGGCAACTTGTTCTTTATACACCCCCTATCAAGGAGAATGCATATAAACTGTACTTTTGGTGGTATCTTACCACATACAAATGTATCCTTTCAACCCCTCAAAAATCTAAACAAGTCAACCATCCATATGATCTATACAAGTGAAACTCTATAAATTAGAATATCGTGCAAAAGTTCATGTATTTCAGTAATTCAGCTTAAAAGGTGAAACTAATATATTATATAGATTCATTACATGCAAAGTGAGCTATTTCAAGCCTTTATTTGTTTTCATTTTTTTTGATTATGGCTTACAGCTTATGAAAACCCCAAAATCAAAATCTCACAAAATTAGAATGTGAAAAGGTTCAATATTGTAGGCTCAAAGTGTCACACTCTAATCAGCAAATTAATTCCAAATACCTGCAAAGGGTTCCTGAGCCTTTAAATGGTCTCTCAGTCTGGATCAGTAGAATTCACAATCATGGGGAAGACTGCCGACTTGACAATTGTGCAGAAAATCATCATTGACACCCAATGCGGGAATGCCTCAAAAGGAAATTGCAAAAGAAGTTGGATGTTCTCAAAGTGCTTTATCAAAGCACATTAATAGAAAGTTAAGTGGAAGAAAAAGGTGCAGAAGCAGCAGGGATGACCGCAGCCTGGAGAGGATTGTCAGGAAAAGGCCATTCAAAAGTGTGGGGGAGCTGCAGTGGACTAAAGCTGGAGTTAGTGCATCAAGAACCACCACACACAGATGGATCCTGGACATGGGCTTCAAATGTAGTATTCCTCGTCAAGCCGCTCCTGAACAACAAACAACGTCAGAAGCGTCTTACCAGGGCTAAAGAAAGACAGAACTGGTCTGTTGCTCAGTGGTCCAAAGTCCTCTTTTCTGAGCATATTTTACATCTCATTTGGAAACCAAGGTCCCAGAGTCTGGAGGAAGAATTAAGAGGCACACAATCCAAGATGCTTGAAGTCCAGTGTTAAGTTTCCACAGTCTGTGTTGATTTGGGAAGCCATGTCATCTGCTGGTGTTGGTCCACTGTGCTTTATTAAGTCCAGAGTCAACACAGCCATCTACCAGGACATTTTAGAGCACTTCATGCTTTCTTCAGCAGACAAGCTTTATGGAGATGGTGACTTCATTTTCCACCAGGACTGGGCACCTGCACACACTGCCAAAAGGAACCAAAACCTGGTTCAATGACCGTGGGATTACAAGTGCTGGATTGGCCAGAAAACACGCTGGACCTAAACCCCATAGAGAATCTATGGGACATTGCCAAGAGAAAGATGAGAGACACGAGACCTAACAATGCAGAAGAGCTGAAAGCTGCTATTGAAGCAACCTGGTCTTCAATAACACCTCAGCAGTGCCACAGGCTGATAGCATCCATGCCACGCCGCATTGAGGCCGTCATTCGCGCAAAATGGGCCCAAACCAAGAACTGAGTACATATGCATGATTATACTTTTCAGAGGTCTGACATTTCTGTATTTAGAAAAAGTTTTTTTATTGATTTCATGTAATATTCTAATTTTGTGAGATTTTGATTTTGCGGTTTTTATAAGCTATAAAACATAATCTTCCAAATTAAAACAAATATAGGCTTGAAATCTCACTTTGCATGTAATGAGTCTATATAATATATTAGTTTTACTGAAATAAATGAACTTTTACATGATATTCTGATTTTTCGAGTTTCACCTGTACAGCCAGATGTTTGGTAGCCAAGCACTGCAAGACAAGACTTGGTAGTCAAATACTGGAAACAGACTAACCACCTCCTGCTCCTGCCCTCTGAGACTCTATATGGTTTGTAGACCTAACAGAGCAAATTAAACACCATGGTTCCTGCAGCAGCAACAGCCTACAACCAGCCCACTATAGCATATTAACCTTCCTCACAGACAAACACCACTTTAATCACCATAAATACTACTCTCTAGCAAGGTGTGACATTCTTTAGTGAAATGCTTCATTAACCATTTCTTTCTTGCTTTTTACTAAAAATATAAGATTGGTACATTGCATCATACCTTTCATTTATGTATGAAAATGTGCCTGACATTTTTCTTTATTTTTTATTTTTTAAAAGAGCAACAAATAAGTAAAAAACAGAGAAAAAAGAAAAATGCATTTTTTACATTATATGGTCGAGATAATTAATGACACAGGGCCGTATTCAGAGATCCGTTTCCTGGAAGGTACTCAATTATACGCACGGCCGGTGCCCCCTCACACTCAGGACACTCCCCTCTCCCGGCCGCGCTGTCGGAGACTTCCGCCTCCATAGACCACTTGTAACTTTTTCTGAGCAGTTGCGTGCGTATGTGTCTTTCGTACGTGCGATTCATGTTAGGCGCGCCCACATACCTTCATTTAAATGCCTTCCTCTTCCCAATTTTATAAAAATTTTCACGTGTTTATTTTTATGCTACATATCCGGACGTATGTACCCAAGTGCGATTCACTAGTCCGTCCGTTAGGCACATACGCACGTATAGTCTACGTATACTGCGTAAAAAAAAAAAAAAGCTACTACGCATGCGCAGTTGAAATGTACCTAAAAATACGTACAGAACTCGCCGTAAAACGGCTCTCTGAATACAGCCCACAGTCTAAAATTATCCGGTGACATAAGATGAAAACCGTTTTGTCGCGTGCCACTGAAATAGTAAAAGTGTGTACTCAGCTGAAATCTGCAAGTCAACAAGCACTCTTGGGTAAATCAAATGATTATAATGGTTACATACCTGAAGTTTGGACCTCATTTACATACTGTAGTAGTTCTTGTCCTTGATGGATAACATCAAAAGTCAAGTTATTCATAGTAAGAGCTTTGTCAGCATGGTGCTGTAGTCTTTGTTCAGCAAGTGTTAGATCCTCAGTGTCAAAGTCATTCATTTGCAGAGAAAGCTCATCATTCCAGGACTCCAAATCTGAAATTATCTAAAAAGTAGAGAGGGGAGGTTTGGAAAAAGAGGACTGTCAAATGGTAAAGCAAAATAAAAAAAACACAGTATCACAATCAATCCTGATAACTTAAAAAAAAATAAGAAACAATAATTTGAACTCAATTTCCTTTAAACAGCATAAGCACTATTTATTTTGTTATTTTAGCACTCATTAAATAACATCCACAAGGTCATCACACAGCTGCTACAGTTTTGTTGGCAGCATTTTGAGGCTCCAATTCTCCCATTCAAACACATTTTTTGGGGGATTAAGATATGGTGAAAGCAGAGGTTAATGGATTATAATTGAACTTTTTGCAGTGCTCCTGAAAGCAAGAAGACAGTTATGTTTCTGCGAAGCAATTGTTATTTGTAGGATAACACAAATGCAAAATTAATATCATGCAATAAGAGAAAACAAGATAGTTAAAATCCCCTCAGTTCACCTTTGATACTAATAGAAGGAATAACTGATTGAGGAGGACATCTCTAGCCAACCTAAACCCCCTTGAACATTCGAATCCAGAACACAAGGTGTTGTGAAAGTACGAGCTCCAGCATGCTTTATATACATAGGCAATTTATTTGCCAGAGTAAAAATAATCCTCATAGCATTTTTAAGGAGTATTTCTATGCTGTTTCAAACTCACCATTTATAAGTAATAACTATGTTCAGTTGCTCCCCTGCCTCAATGTCACTATAAAGCACTTTACCATTTTATTTAATTACAAATTACATCTAATACATGTAGGGTATATTAGGGTTCTGGAGATAGCACACTTGAAGTACATGTGAGGTATATTAGGGTTTCAGTTTTAATACGCAGATTACGTACAATAGCTACTACGCATGCGCAGTAGCTACTGTTTATTGAACTACGTCCGTCTATGGAAGTTCTGGATCTGGCCCAATAAGCTGGCAACTGAGTCATTTGCACTTATTTATTATGACTTATTGGAGTTCCTTATCATGAACTTCTATCTACATAGATATAATGGTACCATGGCAACCAACCACAGTCAGAACACCAAATAGGAAAATGCACAAATACAAAAAAAAGTCACACTTTAATCACCAGCACTATAAGCACTTGAATATACATGACAAGTTTCCAAACCAAAACATGAACACAAAAAAACTAAAATCAGCAAAGAAAAAAAAATGGTCAACAAAATCAAAAGATGTAAAAAGCAAAATGGTGGCATATCAAAAAATAAATGAATGCAAATGATCCTGGCATAGGTCCTTATTCACACTTAAGAAGCTTCTGCTGGTGAGTAAAAATAGTCCCTACTCCTTTCCCCAATTCTATCCCTAATCCTCCCCTCTCACTACCCTAACACTAACCCTCCTTTCCTGGCAGCCTGACCTTAACCCACCATTTCCTGCAGCCTGACCCCAACTCTCCCTCCCCTGCAACCTGACCCAAACACTCCCTCCCCTGCAGCCTGACCCCAACGCTCCCTCCCCTGCAGCCTGACCCCAACGCTCCCTCCCCTGCAGCCTGACCCCAACGCTCCCTCGCCTGCAGCCTGACCTCAACCCTCCCTCCCCTGCAGCCTGACACTAACCCTAACCTCGCAGAGATCATTTACTTACCTGTTCCAGGTCCAGCAATAGCAGCAGCGGAGGGATATCGCGCATTGCGAAAGTGAATGGGCTAAGTATACCCAACGGCATACTCACCCACTCATTTAAAAAAAAAGTATAAAGTGGTAAGTATAGGAAAAAGGGACAATCGAAAAGTAACTTTCGAATATATCTTTTTCGGTAATGAGACTTTCTATGCGTAGAGTGTAACCGGATCGGTATGTAGATAGCTTAGGTGCGGACTTTAAAGACCACATGCAGTGATTTACATGCAAAGAGGCGGTGTTATGCCGCCTTAGTGCGTTTACAGGAAGAAGTTGGAGGGGGGGAAGTACACTGCTCAAAAAAATAAAGGGAACAATAAAAGAACACATTCTAGATCTCAATGAATGTAATATCCTTATTAAATACTTTGTTCTTTACATAGTTGAATGTGCAGACAACAAAATCACACAAAAATTACCAATGGAAATCAAATTTATTAACCCATGGAGGTCTGGATTTGGAGTCACCTGGGGACTCCACCTTATTAACCCATGGAGGTCTGGATTTGGAGTCACCTGGGGAAGTGCAATGTCCATACAGACATTGCACGGAGACATAAGGTAGCCCTATGGCACTCGTAAGTACCACAAGGTACCTAAAAACGGGGGCGGGGGAAGTGGCCAGAGAAGTAGGTGCAGATAAATATGAATCCGGTCCATAATGAGTTAATAGTCTGCCAGCAGCCCCTAGGGGAAGGTCAGGGAAACACCAGCATATCCAGGCATGTAAGTCCAGGACTGCCCCTAGGGGTAAACAGGGGTGTGTCCAGGAGTAGTTGTAAGATCACATATACAAATGTACAGAAGCCCGGGCCAGGCTGATAACAAAATGCTTCCTTTGAATGTCCATCAGAGAGCGGTCAATTCCTCCTGCACCAGGTGTTGTACAGTGGCAATCCATTGTTTTATGAGAACAGTTCCAGGGCGCGTAATCTATGTTATCAGATGGTGTTCCCCAGAGCCTCTGATGGTGGGGTTGGACTTGGCTGTGCCCCAACAATAGGTCATAGTCCCCAGAACCGGACTCGTAGGAGAGAGGAAGCAGGGAAAGGCCATGAATGGAATCCAGATAGAAGAGAGACTGCACAGACAGAGAGACGGCACACTGTAGATGATGGAGTAATCTACAACAGTAATATGCAGAGAGACTGCACAGACAGACACAAGGAAATCAGCAGACAGACAAGGCTGAGACTGACAGACAAGGTACTCACACTGAGGCACACACAACCATGAGGGAGGACAGAAGGCAGGCAGGTGAGGGAAGGCTGGGCAGCAGAGAGGACACAGAGGGAGACTTGAAGGGAAACACAAGAAAAGCAAGTTACAGGAATCACGAACAGCAGGCTGGACGGACAGAGACGCTGGAGCTAGTTGCTGGAAGCTATGACCAGCAGGGAGACTGACAGGTGGCAGCTATTTAAAGGGAAAGCCAAATTCCCATTGGCTGCTAAACAGACAGAGCCAAACACACAGCTATGGAATCCCAGCAGCAGGTTAATTAGGCAGGATCCCTAGCAAGGAGGAATGCTGCATGGAAAACAAGGACTGGAGTTCCTACTAAAGCACAGAGACACAATTACACTCTGCTGCCATATGAAACATGTAACATTATGCCTCCCTCTGGAAGGCAGATTCCAGACCCCTCCTGCCTGGTTTGACTTTCCCATTTTATTGATGATTGGCAGAGTATGCACGCTGTGCAATTTTCAGGGTCCCAGATAAGGCGGCCCAGCCAGGTGCATATATATACATATACATACATACATACATACATATATATATATATATATATACATACATATGCAATCAAAATCCCAGCCAGTTCGCAACTGGCAGGGAGTAAATGGCTGTTTCGAAAATCAGCCGGACGAAAGCCCCACACCCCTAAAAATCTTACCTTAAGATCCTGGTAGGAGAAGTTTCTTGCTGGCTGTGAGCTGGGGAGGTCACATGACGTCTCTCACAGTGTGGATGAGTCATGACCAGTGCAGAGCTAGAGTTCCATGTCTCCTTCTCTCTGCAGGTGATGACTCAGACAGCCTGTAAGAGTTTGCAGCCAGGAGTCATCGAAGAAGAAAAAGAACTGCATAAAGTCCCATGGTAAGGAGATACGCATGGGGAAAATAGTAAAGCATGCCTGTAATTTCTGAGGCGTCAAAGAGGGCCAGATTGGCGTTAACGCGATCACTGTGCACAGGCATAGCTGATAACAGACAAAGCATGCTGGTAGTTGTAGTTTAAGAACACTCAGAGTGCCACAGGTTGGCCAAGCCGGATGCATAACAAGGATGCACAATTTCCCGTTACATGGAAAAAGGTAGCACATTTTACACAACAGGATGGGGAAGAATTACAAGATCAATTATGCTCTGACTTGTATTTGTAGCCCATGAGTCTAAATATCTGTGGGCAAATCTATTTCTACTTTTAAAGTATGTGTGGATTTCAGTCAATCATCTAGCTTCAACTGAAGTATCTGAACGGGGTAGCACTCTACAGCTGATCATTGCACGCCCTTTACACCTTGTGTCCTTAAGGTAGTTATCTGCATCTAGCACATACTCACAATAACTGGATACAAACAACCGAAAAGTGGGATTTTTCCATCCCCTTGCATTGAAAACTAAGTGCTTTGATAGAAATGCAATTCATGTGATCCAGCATCTCGATCTGAAAATACCTGTTTCAACACAAGAGCTGTTTGCAGTCACAAGTAAAAGGACTTTAGTATATTGATTTACAATGATGATATGCATTTTGCAAGGCCCTCAGCTCCAAAGCACTAATACGAATGCATAGATTCACCATCACATCTGTCAGTGGTGCATTCAGATCTAAAAACTAAATATAATCTAATCTCTTTGTATCTGGTCATTACTTGACAATAGCTTAATGCAATACATTGTATCTTCGGATGCATACACTCGCTGGAGAAGTCGGTTGTTACATCAAGAAGTATTTGTAGTCTAACAATGAACAATACCAGATGGAAGAGGGTAAATTAAATATGTTAGGGACTTAATAGCATATGTGAAAGTAAATATGAAACTCATTACAAAAATATAGAAGATATAAGAAAAAGGGAATGTATCTTCATCATAATGTCACACATTTGTAAATATACAAAATTAAAGAAAATATGAGTCTAAGTAAATAATTAAAACAATTAAATTTATTAGCTATTAAATACTGTTAGGAGTTAATACGATTCTCACAGCATCTCAAAGTGAGTAAGTCTGCTATTGCCTACCAGCCAGGATATTCAATTTCATTAGAGACCAGCAGCCATGTTTTCTGTATGCTAGGTAGCCAAAGTGCTTCCTGTGCTGTTGCCACCAGACCTGAGTTACTGTAAGCAGCCCTGGCTATAACCTAGCTGCCGAAACACTCACCAATCAGTAAGGGAGTCTGGGACAAACTGCTACGCACGTTGTTACAAATCTGCTGGTAATATTGTGTCCCGTACTCCTTACAAGCTCATTGTACATCTAGTGAATGCAATTCCTGTATCCTGGTTCCTTGGTTGCGTCACTGCTCCTTGCTCTTTGTCCCTGGTTTCTTTGCTCCTTGGGTTTACTTCACATTTGTCTTGACCCTTTTCCCCTGTGTGTATTACTTTTCCACTGTTTGAGGTTATAGTCATTCCTCCCATGGGCCTCCCTGCACCACCCTTGTTTCCTCATTCCTTTTCTATCTCTTGGTGTGTATTTTATTTGTGGCGCTTGGTAGAGCCTAGGGTCCACCAAACCAGGTTGTTAGTTCTGCTTTTCGCTTTGGTATTCACCACGTGCTGCTATAGGTGGTAATATTTAGTTACCTGCTCTGCCTAGGGTTAACACTCCATCTCTCCTAAATTACCCCAATAATTGTTACTGGGGACTGCAAACTGGTTGACTGCAGTCAAGCATGTCCTTGCCTCTAGAGGTTACAGTGAACACTAAGCCCCAGTTAGATTCCACACACACTGGTGTGCAATTACCAAGGAGTAGCATAACAATAGCAGAGCATAGCCAGAATTGAAGGATTGATGTAGGAGAATCAAGGATTTATGAAGAGGGTAATGAATGGGATTGGTCGGTGGAATTTGATCTAACTCCATGCTAATTAACTGGTACACACACAAAAAAAAAAGTTTAAGTTTAAGAAACACTGGTTTAGGCAATAATGGTGGTACAAGTTAGTCTCAGAGTACTATTAATGCTTGGATGCTATTTTCAACATAAACTGGTGAAGGTTTCAGTAAGGCATTGTTAAAGAGAAGCATTTCTGCAATAATGTAAAAAAAAAAAAAAAAAAAAAAGCAAAAAAATAAAAAAAAAAAAAAAAAAAAAAGTCGGGCTCCAAAGGAAATTAAGGGAACGAAACACAAAAAATTTTCCCACAGTTTGATGAGGTTATGTGAAAAATAATTAACATCTTGAAAAAGACATGAAGAAAAATTTCTAGCTTACATCAATAGCATCTCTTTCAAATATTCGTAGCTGCAGGAATAGTTCTAGTTTTATTTTTCTTTCTTGAAAAAGTTCTGCCATCTGTGATTGTGCCTCATCCAGCTGTTGAAGAACACTTTCAATATGGTTGATGGAGCTGTTGTGTGGTGTTTTGTTACTGGAAATAGCAGAATCCCTTTGGAAGAAAATCAGAGAACATGTTGTTTATTAAAAAGGATCATTTAAAAACAGAATGATTCCGAAACATTTCACTAGACTCATGCATAAGGACAAAAATAAATTGTATTATAGAAACAAACATACATACAACCAATAAACAAATATTTCTATATTACAGTGCTCATCAACAAAACAGTACTGTTCAAGTAGTAATACGCAACATGCATAAATATTTCTGGGAATTAAAAAAAAACAAAAAACTTTTACATAAATTTCACATGAACACTGTTGTACTATGTCTTTTACCTTAATTGTTGAATTAGATCCTCTCCTTCTTTAATAATATTTACAGTAAACTGGAGTGTTGTTTGTTGTTGCTGCCCAAAGCGTTTTATTAGATCCTGCACTGCTTCTACTGATTCTGCATAGACATCATCTAACAGTTCCTTCTGTAGATCTTCCATCCATGTCCACAACTAATAATACACATGAAATTCAACATATATATTAGGTCTGCACCACTGAACTCTATAGGGGGTATTCAATTTTCAACTAGGAAGAGAATTAGAGACATGTCTGCTTACTCTGGTCTATTACAATACTTGCTGTTTAAAAATTAAGCGTACAAGCATTAACTCTATTAAACATTAAGCTACCTTCACCATTTTAACTGTGCCACAATACTTACCCAATATATCTTATTAAATAGATTTTTATAATGCTAAGAATATAACTATTTAAACATTTTTAAAACAAGACTGTGTAATAAAGCAGAGAGACTGTTCACAAGCCTCAGGAGTATGCTGCATCACTGGATAGCTCTTCAAATATCAAGTGCTGAAACACAAAAAAACAACCAAAAAAAAGAAAACGAAAAGTAAAAAAATATAAAGAGAAAAAAATAAAAATAAAAACAAAGATAAGGTACTGAAAAAAAATAAAAATATAAAAACAACAAAAACATAATAAAAAAAATAAAATAAATGTGAAATGGAAAAATAGAAACAAATTTTCACTGAAGTCTAATAAATAATCTGCATATAGAACATCAATGATATCATTTTAACAATAACAGGGGAGATGTAATTTCTTCACATTTAACCCCTTAGTACCTTTGAATTAAGGATCACACTGTTTTATCGATGATCATGCAGGAGATGGAGAGATGCCCTTTGCTCTATAACAATATAGATCTGCTTTCCAGTTGTATATTGATATTTTTCTAAGTTTCCACGCTCATTTCATAAGAGAAAAACGCACACCTAGTGCAATAAAATACAGTAAATATTCCCGTTTCTCGTAATATATAAATTTTGCACTTATGGGTTTGAAGTTTTATTTCAGTTGGATCCGGAAGAACAAGGGATATATATTTCCAAGATGCTAGTCAATCGTATTCGTATTTCACCTCTCAGAGTTACATTTTCTCAGATCAATCCTATGGAATACACCCTAATTCCTCTATTAGGGGAAGTTACCCACTTTTTTCTAATAGGGCAAAAAATAATCCAAACATTTATAGATTACTACTCTTAATATAAAAATAGTATAAAACCCATCATAAAGACAGGAAAAAACTTGCCTATTCATTTCTCCCCCCCAATATCCCCCACCATTTGTCTCCAGCACCCCCCATGTATCATCATGTCTTCAGCCCCCCTTCCCAGTATTCCCATCATGTCTCTACCCCTTCCCAGTATTCCCATCATGGCTCTAGCCCCCCCCCCCAGTATCCTGCACCATGTGTCTACAGCACCCAGTATTCTCAAGAAGACGGTGGCGAGATCCTCCTCTGCTACCTAGCAACAGCATGTCCATGTCGTTAGGTAGCAGAGAAGGGACCCCCTGCCGACAACTCCACCTTACCTCTGCATTCTGGAAGTTCCTACCACATCCAAGATAGCGGCCGGGTCCTTCCTAAGGACACCCACCGCCATCTTGAATGTGGCATGAACTTTCTGAATGCAGAGATAAGGTGCAGAATGTGGCGATGGTGGTAGCAGGTCCCTCATCCACTGCCGCCATCTCCACATTCTGCAACTTACTTCTGCATTCAGGAAGTTCCTACCACATTTAAGATGGTGGTGGGGATCCTTAGGAAGGAACCCGGCCTCCATCAAGGATGTGGTTCATGGGCGAGTGGTTATAATATTATTATATTATGTAAGGAGCAGACGAGGCCTCTGCAGGGAGCAGGGAGCGGAGCCATCATCATCTCCCCTTACCTCAGGAGCTGCTTCCTGGCTGTGATCCGGAGACAGGGGCCCCTGGCTGTGAGCTGGGGACGAGGTTCCCTCGGGCTGCAGACATGCAGAGCTGTTATCATCCAAGGCAGTGACAGAGAAGAGAGGGGGGGGGGCAAGGCCTCTGGGGGGGGGGGGGGGGCAAGGCCTCTGCAAGGAGCGGAGCCATAATCTCCCCTCCCCCCCTTACCTCAAGTGCTGCTTCCTGGCTGTGATCTGGGGATGGGGCTGTCTCTGGCTGCAGACATGCAGGACCTGTGTCATTCAATGCAAAGCGGTGACCGCAGAGAGTGTACCTGGAGTTTTTTTTCTTTAATTCTGCTCCTAACCATTGGAGCACAAGCAGTATCATCACAGCGTGTGGATGCTCCTGCGCATGCATATAACGGCTTTATATAGATAAAACTTCATATAAAACTAGCTAAAATTCCCAAGGGCTTTATACCACTATGCAAGATGGAAAGAAGCTGGGCCCAGGCAGTATATGCAGGCAGAAATACACTATCTAAAGAAAGCAAGCACGGGTATTACGTCCTCCTTCCATCAAAGTGTTTCAACTATAACAATAGTCTGTTTCAAGGTGAAACGCGTCGGTGGAAGGAGGAGGTAGTACCCACGCTTGCTTTCTTTACGTAGGGTGAATTTCTGCCTTCATACACTGCTTGGGCCTGGCTTCTTTCCATCTTGCATGGTGTTTTAAAGCCCTTGGGAAAGTTTGCTTCTGAGGTTCTTTCCATTAACAAGTACTTTATTTTTATATACTGTGGAAGTTTTATATGAGGTACCCCATATGACTTACAATCTGGAAACAAATACTGTAGGGTTAAGACACCCCTAGGGGTGAGGGGGGAAGCCAAAAAGACATTCTGTCCTATGAGACTGAGTGTGGCATGGTACTGCAAAGGTCAAGTGGGCGTGGTCTAATAGTCATGCCCATTGATGACACAGCGTGACCACACCCTGCGACCTTATAAACAAGTCCCCTTTGCTGATCACACCCACTGGTTTGAAGGTAATTTGAGTGCGTCTGAGGGCTGGTGAATGGAAATATCCTATCCCAGGGCTGCGCACAGAAAAAAAGAGCACTATACGCATCTCAGCCAGAGACCCAAAAACAAACCCAAGGCAATATGGAAATAACGATTATTTGAAGTTAAGCAGAGAGAAATTTCTTGCAATTTATAAAATGGTGAAACAAATGATGTTTGCCTAACAAAACTAATGAGATAAGAGGACTATGAACACATTTTGGTAGAATTTTCCAGAATTCTGGCAATATGGAATACTATCAAACTACTATCAAACTAAAGCGAGTTGAAGATCTGGATAACCTTGCATGTTTAATCAACAGGAATCAATGGAAGCTTCAGGGAGTCAATTAAGCATAAATATAAAATTTGTATTGGGACCTACCGTATTTGCCGGCGTATAAGACGACTGGGCGTATAAGAAGACCCCCCAACATTTCCACTCAAAATTTAGAGTTTGTTATATACTCGCCGTATAAGACTACCCCCCCTCTTCCGCACACCTCTGCACCCATCATCATCATGTCTGCCCAGCACCCATCATCATCATCATGTCTGCCCAGCACCCATCATCATCATGTCTGCCCAGCACCCATCATCTTAATGTCAGCCCAGCACTCATCATCATCATGTCTGCCCAGCACCCATCATCATCATGTCTGCCAACTCTCATCATATCTGCCCAGCACTCAGCACTCCTTATACTTACCTTTGAAGTCTTCCTCCGGCTGCTGTCTTCTCCTCCGCGGCGCGTTCCGCCGCCCCCGTCTGCGGTCACGTTACAAACTGTTAATACAGGGCTCCCATTGGACCGCAGACGTGGCCTACGTCTGTGCAGAGCCCTGCCGCCCGCCGCGTACAGCAGCTTAAAGCGGCAGGGCTTTAAAAAAATAGAAATAAAAAAATACACGCCAGCTATACCCAGCGTATAAGACGACCCCCCCACTTGGAGGCATGTTTTTCAGGGCAAAAAAGTCGTCTTATACGCCGGCAAATACGGTAGTTTAATATTATTTAAAAGTGTAGAGTCACAAGGGAAAAACATTACTAATATAAAAAAAAACAAAAAAACATCCCTCTTCATGTACAGATGTCCTGCCTACATAACGTATTGTAATTATGTGTTAATCTTAAATCAAAGAGATTTCACTCATTAACTGAACCCACCTCTTTAACATGTGAGTGAAGCGAAACAGACATGTCTAATAAAACTTTTCGTTGTTCGACACGTCTGACAAAATCTTGGATTCGGTCTTCAAGTTGATGAGCCGCTTGATATATTTCTTCTGGGTCACATTCCCCAGTTTGTGCCAACTGCTCAGCAGCTTCCAGCAACTTGTCAGCATTGGTATAAGTATTCTGACACACAAAAAAAATAATAGTATAAAACTGCTTCAGGGTTAATGTTAAAATTTTAAATAAATAATATCCAGTTCTTTGTGATTGCTATAGCAACTATACATACAATTCCTCCCCCTCCTTCTTATATCCTCTGGTACAAACATAATTAAGGGTAGAAAAGGTGAAATCAAATTATAGCAAATTTCCATAAATCCCCTGCCCCATTCTACGCTCATGTCATAAGTAGTGAAGAAAATTTACATTTTAGGCAACATACTTAGTAGGGAGGGAGAGTTGTGTTCTTTAACTTGTGAAAATGAAATTAAGGACTACACTCACATGACAGAAAATAGGTTAGAATGAGAAGAAGAAAACTTTCAAAGACATTTAAATTCAAAGAAGACATACATATTGTTAAACAGATAAACACTGGAAAAATGATTACAGGATTTTCATTAGCAAATACAGTCATTCATCTCACCTGTGCAACCTCCTCAAAATCCTCATGTCTCTTTTGCAATGCTCTGGCTCTGTGAAGAGATTTTCCAACACCAGTATGCTTACTGAGAAATGCTTCACCGTGATTTTGAATCCAATCCAAAACCTAAAATATAAAACATATCTAAATGTGGTATTTATTTTATACCTATGAAGCCCCATTAAAAAGATTTAAGCAGATCAATAAAGACAGTGAATACATTTTTTCCCCCAAAAAATTATAAGTAAAATTTTTAGCAAAGTTCACTCACCTGTTGAACATCTTGTTGGAAAACGCAAAGTTGTAACCGCTGATGTAGTCTAACCTTACGGTGCTGCCAAATATTTTCTAACTGACGCTGGTGATGCAGAACTTCATGAATGGCATCTAAGACATGATGTACAGCCTTGGAATAGTTAGCAGAAGCAGTTAGAGAATCGCAACTGCCAGGAGTTAACGGCCGCTGCAGCTTGTCAAGCAATGCTTTTCCATCTTGGCTAACCTGCAAAAAAAAGATTACTAGAATCAACTTTATTTATATTCAGTGTTAAAAACTTTGAATATGTGGTTACTATTATATAACGTAAACCTATATTTTCTCATGGCAAACATACAGGAAAAAAGGAATTTCATTATTTTTATTATCCCAAAAAAAACCTATAATGGAGGCTTGGGGGTTTTTGTCATTTTTTTTTTAAGTTGAAAACATCAATAAAACTGGCCTCACAATAATCATTAAAAATACTGATAAATTTGGTTGGAAGAGTGCTTGAACAAATCTGAAAGGAAGAATGGACTGTGATGTCAACCTTCATTACTGAGGTTACTACTGAGCACTCATGACAGCCTGTAATGCCACCATGACTTAACTCTAAATATGTTATTTGCTCACAGTATCCTACGTAATAAAACTTAGTAGTTATATTCATCAAATATCAAAGGAAAGAGCAAGTTAAAATGTAAAAAAAAAAAAAGAACAAAATATATGAGTGTAAAAGATAATTGCCAAAAAAAGAAGGTAAATATGCTTTGGGATGTATTCAAAACTATCAAAAAACAAAACAAAAAACTTTTGTTACACTGACTGTTGCTTGGTCAGCATGAAAACATAGATAGTGATGGCAGATAAAGGCCCATCCTGTCTGCCAAGTTGTTTATTTAAAACTATACATCCAACAGACCCTATTTAACCTCAGTTTAGTTTAATTATTTTTCAGGATAGCCTTATAGCATGTTTAAACTGTTTTACTGTTTCCACTGTTAATGGTTTTGGCAATACCCCTCTAAGCTCTTTTCGTATCCTAGAATGCAACCCATCCGGTCCTATTGATTTGTAAACTTTTAGCTTTGAAAGTTCTTTTAATACCGACATAAGCTAAACTTCTATATAAAGTTTGCAATGCAGGATTTGATTTCACATTTAGACAGTTAGTTTTTAGTTGGCCTGTATAGTGTAATGTGAGATGCTATTATTTTAGAAAAATAATATATTGTGTATATTGCAAAACCAGTTTACTTGGTCTACCACATTTGTCTCCTCCTAGTGTGCCAAAAATAAAAATGGTATAGCCAGGTGCTAACCTTGTGCCCACTGAACATTTTTGAATGTAAAAATTATAATTTAATTAATAAAAAAAATGTATCTTTATTTTACCTTATGAAAATTATTATTATTTTTTATTTTATTTTTTAAATAGTGGTAATAATTTCCCTTCTAATGTGTTTTATGTAATGGCCTGCTCTATATTATAATATTTACCTATTGGGGGCATATACACGGCACAGCGGGCCCTGGATGACAGAGCAAGCTGGCGCTTGTGGTGCTTGTAGCACTACAAGCATCAGCATGCCTTGTAGTGGCAATTTTATATATATCAGCGGGGAGAGGGGGGAAATAAATGTAAAGGGATTTATTTGTTTTGCTTTTATTTAAACATATTGCAGCTTTCTGGTTTTTTTTTTTTTTACATAATCGGTGTCCTGCTACTTATGCTTACCCATGGAACAGTGTAAGAGTAAGGCGGATGCACAGGCACTGTACAACACTTAAACTTATATTTATATAAGAAAAACACCTCTTTTCTTTTTTTAATTTTCATGGAATTTCCCATTCCAGTCGCAGTGCTGTCGGATGCGGAAACAGACGGATGGGCAGCCTTGCGCCCATCTTTCTGTGGTTGCTCCTGTTGTGAGCATGTGCAGTGCTCATTTTGGCTATGCTACTGTCTGAAAAACAGTTAATTTAGAGCAGGTGCTAGAAAGCTATGAGGAAACCTCACAGACACAAAACAAAGGCACCCCAGCACTCCTACAATTAACCAGTAACCAACCATTTTTATCTTTAAAATAAAATTCAGGCACACCTGTTACACATATTGGGGCAGATCCTGCTGTACGTTTTTCTGCGAATTTACGTGTGGTATACACGTAAATTCGCAGTTTAGAGCGCACTGCGCATGCGCACCGCAGAAAATACGCTAATTCGCATAGCGTATTTTCTAACGTAAGGAGAATTCACGTATTGCGCACTAATTACGTG